>JASCZW010001708.1:0-111481 GCA_034211315.2 Aedes japonicus
CAGGAGTCTATGGTCGTTACAAAATAGAACTGGATTTATAACAAAGGCAACTTCAGCAAGGCGTTCTAGTTGGATAATTTCGAACAGTTTCATGTTAAAATTTAAAACTGGAATACTACGTTGTTCTATTTTTGTTCAAATTTGAAACGCGTTTCATCCAAGTTATATTTTTTTTTGTCATTGTGGTAGTGTCTATGGAATCAAGTCAAACGTCAAACTTTGAATCAACGCCCGGTCGTGCATCTGTTTGAATCTTGTATACGTTCTACTTTTTCGTTAATAATTTCAAGTTGCAGCAACAAGTCTGAACTTGCTGACCATCATGTCCCTATTTCTTTGTTATTACCATCATTTCCCTATTTCTTTGTTTCTAAAATGTTTTCAAGAATTTCTCCATATTGTGGAATATTTAAATTAGGTATAGAACTGAAAATGATTTGGACGAATATAAAGGGGAATTTCAGAGAAGTTCTGAGAGGAATCCCAAAGGAATTATGAGGGAAAATTCCAGAGGAATACTGGAGAAATTCCAGCGGAATTTTGAGAGGAATTCCAGAGGAATTCTGATGAGAATTTAAGAAGAATTCTGAGTAGAATACTAGAGAAATTCTAGTAAGAATTCCTAAGAAATTCTGAGAAGAATTCTAGTGGACTTCTGGAGAATTCCGCAGGACTTCTGAAGACAGTTTGAGTGGAATTTTGAGAATTTCAGTGTAATTCCAAGATTAATTCCACAGGAATTCTGATGAGAATTGCAGAAGAACACTGAGAAGAACTCCAGAGGAATTCTTAGAAAAACTGCGAATAAATTAAAGGGAGAATTCCAGAAAAAATCCTATGAAGAATTGCAACTGAAGTCTGAGGAGAATTCTAGGAGAATTCTAAAAAAAATTCTAAGGGAATTCTGAGGAAAATTCCAGACAATTTCTGAGATTTCTAGAGAAATTCGAAGGCGATAGTAGTTCTGAGGGAAATTCCAAAGGGTTCTGACAAGAATTACAGCGGAAATTTGAGGAGAATTCCTAAGGAATTCTGAGAATATGCCCACAGAAGTTTTGAGAATCAATTATACACACACATTCAAGTCTTCAGGTTTAGAACAACATTTGGAACTGCTGCTGAAGAGAGGGTATGTATGTTATATATTTTCCCAAGAGAAAAAATTATAACTGACATATAAAATGAATCTAGAACTACAACACTCCTGGAGATGCTCTAAAGAGTGCTTTATTTGTATTTGTGACCTTTGTGTTCAAGAGAAAATGACTACGAAAGCCATTGTTTACAAAGGCAGATTCACCCTATTCAAATGTTGTGGCGCTGAGCCAATTTATAACCCGTGACTATTTTATGTATATCTAGAATGTAATACTAGACATATCTGATTCTATTAGTCAAATTTAAGTCATTTTGAAAATCGTGAAGGTATTTTAACAAGTGTAGCTGAAAGATGTGGGAAAACGAAAGTCTCACTAAAGTTTTTATCTATAAATTGATCAATAAAGTTCTTCGATTCCGCATCAGCAAGTCTAAACACTATCGTAGTGCCAATAGATCATCGCACCGAATGTATTAACCTAACTTTTTGACAGTTCAGGAAGCTTACAAGGTGTATGAATTTAGAACCGCTTCATCTCAAATTTTGCATTGGCTTTTTCCGGGTTATGCTGCAGATTAGATTCAGGGAATGATGTACACGTCACACTGTGTCTTTTCTTGCATTTTTCTTTAATCGTAATAAATTTAGAGCACAAAATCTCACGTAAACAAGCTCCCTGAACTGCCAAAACTGCATTTCTGACGCCATCATGCAATGATCTATTGGTGCCTATGTAATTTGACAGTTCAATCGTAATGTTCTGGCTACGCCTGGTAACCAGGCATTGATTTTATTTTGCTTTGAAAATTTTGCATGCGATTTGGTTTGATCAAGATTTCTTGATGCGAAAATCCGCCTTTGATAATCTTGCATGTTGAGACAGATCTGCACAGTGATGAATGTATAAAAAATAGAGCTCAAGTAGCTTATCGTTGGAAGTAAGTGCGAGAATTCCCATAAACTGTTGGATATTTATGATTGATTTATCCTTTTTCTCTGCATGTTGGTTCTCGTGGATGACTCAAGGCTTCGACAAATATTGTCAACACTCTTTCACAGTCCGTAGATGTTCGACGACATTTCCTTGATGAACGTTCTGGCATTCTGAAATGAACATTATTGCTATGCCTGGTCAAGCTGTACATTCGCCAGTTTCCTCACTCATTCATCAAAAACGACAACCTCGATATTTGCCCATCTTTTTGGAAAATAGGGCATTAAGCCTCCACCCGGAACTTTCCACAGCCCTTAGAAAAAACCTGGGGGTGCGACACATCGAAATCCAGATTCAAAATGATGGAAAAATCCCACGCTAGCGAATCAATCTTAAAAAATCTAGTTTCAGCTTGTGAATCTTAATCCATCAACTTGCATCGTGCTGCATCTTTTTGCAGTAAATCTTTAAAATCTTCATCAAAATCTTTAAAATCTTCTTTCAGCAAAAAAAGCACAACAAAAAAAAATCCTGCATCTGAGATAGAGTCGCGCCCCCTGGGTTGTAGTGCGAACGGGGTTATAAGCTTTCCTGTGTTTATATATACTAGTGCGCAAGTCACTGAACCCATATTCTCAACGTGTAAGGTTCGAATCCAGGTTGCTCCATATTTTAATTTTTTCAAAATCATTACATTTCATAAGGAAAATTTTTGAAATTCATACTGATTACTTATAACTGTATAGTCTATGCAATCATTATATTTTAGAGTGTAAGTGTTACACCCCTGCAGAGTTAAAAAAGAGAAAAAAGAAATTGTGAGAGAGGAAACGAGACAACTGATAGGAGTTGAAGGCAAGGGTGCCATTATGCCAGATTTATCTGGCACTGCCAGACTTTTTATCGACAAAAAGACAAAAAGAGAAACCCTGCATAATGCCAGACTTTTTGAAATTAGAACAGATTAAAAAAAAGCGTCGTTCAATCCTACTCCACTAAAGCGTTAAGTGATTTGCGTGACTGCAGTTCTCGTCCACTGAAAACGATTCGTAGCTATTTTGTGCGAATAGGTAATCCGTCAAATATTTGGCATTGGTCAAATAGTGTAATTCCACGCTTGACTGTTACTAAAGAATGCGAGTATACGAGTCAAAAAATGACTCATTTTGGGACAACATTTGTAAAGGGCCTATCAACATTTGTAAAACCTCTTTGACCCTTTTCAATTGTTAGTCCAGATTTTTACATTTCCGTGTATTGCCAGATTTTGCCAGATTTTTTATTTGTGACATGCCAGATATTTTTCAAAAACTAATGGCAACCCTGGTTGAAAGGTAGTAGTGTCAGTTGTGTGGCGATAGTGGTAGAGTACGGATGAATAAAAACGTAGCAACGAAAGTTTAAAGTGTCGATTGTATTCTGGCAAAGTAATGCAATCTTATGAATATCGAAAGTTTATTTCGCTGAGTGATACCGAGGACTCATGTTCACAGGAAAATCGATCATTGCAATTAAGCTCCTTCTGTCAGACCAGTATTGACATGAAATAAATTATTTAATTTAAGCCAAAATCATGCGGTATTTGTTTTGATGCAAAATTGCCTACCCTTGTACTTTTTGGTATCAAAATAATACCACATGATTTGGCAAATTAATAATCAATACTGGTCTGACAGAAGGACAATGCAATGATCGTTTCTAATGATCCCCATTTTTGCTCAGCGAAATACTCGATATTATAAGATTGCACGTATTTCGGTCCGTGTGCTGCCAGCAATCGACACCTGGCTTTCATTGCTACGTTTTTATTTCATCGTACTCTACCACTATCGCCGCACAGCTGCCGCTACTGCAGCTTTCAACCGAGGTACCGTATTTGAAAATCATCTGGCGTAATCATAAATAAATCATCTTAATCTGTACGAACAAAATCTGGATAACGTTGATGAAGAAGGTTTCATGAACACTTACAAATTATAACAAAATGAGTCATTATAAATACTTTTCGCTCTTTGGCTGATCCAGCGATAGTATTTGACAATGTAATATTGACGGATTATATTCGCAAAATAACTGCGAATCGTTTTCAGTGGATAGAACTGCGGTCACACAAACACTTACAACGCTTTAGTGGAGTACGGATTTACTCCACTAAAGCGTTAAGTGATTTGTGTGACTGCAGTTCTTATCCACTGAAAACGATTCGTAGCTATTTTGTGCGAATAGGTAATCCGTCAAATATTTGGCATTGGTCAAATAGTTGTAATTCTCACGCTTGACTGTTACTAAAGAGTGAGAGTATACGAGTTAAAAAATGACTCATTTTGTTATAACATTTGTAAAGGCCTATCAACATTTGTAAAACCTCTTTTCACCCTTTTCAATTGCTAGTCCAGATTTTTACAGTTCCGTGTATTGCCAGATTTTGCCAGATTTTTTATTTATGACATGCCAGATATTTTTCAAAAACTAATGGCAACCCTGGTTGAAGGTAGTAGTGGCAGTTGTGTGGCGATAGTGGTAGAGTACGGATGAATAAAAACGTAGCAACGAAAGTTTAAAGTGTCGATTGTATTCGGCAAATAATGCAATCTTATGAATATCGAAAGTTTATTTCGCTGAGTGTATACCGGGGACTCATGTTCACAGGAAAATCGATCATTGCAATTAAGTCCTTCTGTCAGACCAGTATTGACATGAAATAAATTATTTAATTTAAGCCAAAAATCATGCGGTATTTGTTTTGATACCAAAAGTACCTACAAGGGTACGGTGAACAAAATCGGAATGGAATTAACAATCAATTTATGTTCATCAATTTGTTGAATTTAGATTTTAGTTGTGTTGGTATGTTATGTGATCAACTTCAATTTCATGTAACACTTGGATCGTAGGATGGCATCTATCCGCCGTACTCAGGCGGTTCCGGATTTTGGTCTCATTCAGATTGTATTATATTGCAAGAAAACTCGCTCCAACGCTGTCGAATGACGCGGAATTAGTAGAAACTTCACAATGCACTTTCTTAGCAGGGAAAAAGCCTGCTTCCATCTAGTCGTTTCAATCAAGTTTCCGAGTCATCCGAATCTTCCACCAGCAGGTCGAGTAGAATGGCTCCTTGCAGGTATTATCGAGAGTTCCGGATCTCAGCGTTTCTCCTGCTGCTACCCCTATATATAAGTCGGAAATCTTCTTTCTAAATCAGAAATTCCGAAATCCGTCACGTGTCTTAGGTAATCTTCCTAACAAATAACTTCTAACTTCCCAAAATTCCTCTTTGTGAATGCACGATAATACATCTAAACTGGAAAAACATTATTTTCGTAGAAACCCCCGCAGATAGTTCTGCCGAAATTTGTGAACAATCTCTTGAGGAATTTGAAAGAAACACTTCTCCAGCGAAATACTTGAATAAATTATTGAAGTAATTTCTGGAGAACTATATGCAAGAATCCATCCTGATATCCGAGACAAAAATTGAAAAATAATTCTACAAAAAAACATTGCAGGTTTTTTTAAGTTAAGAAACAAATAGATGAGGTTATGGAACTCGTGCAAAAAATTCTTCTTAGATGTCAGCAAATCAGGATTTTCTCCAAGAATTAGATTCAGGAATTACCTTATAGTTTTGTTTTGTAGTTATTTCAAATGTCCTCCAAGGATTCCTCGAGAATCACAAGTTCAGGGATTGCTCTGAAAATTTCATCACAAGAAAGTTTTGATAAACTGCCGATGAAATGCCAAAAGAAACTTCTGAAATGATCCCCGATTTAATGCTTATGAACTCCTGAAGAATACATATAGAAACGCCTGAAGGAATATCTCAAGGAACTTCTGAGAACTATTCATAGAATTTTTGGGATATTTTATGAAATTATTTAAAAACTTATAGCAAAAAATATATCGAAACATTATTTGGTGGCACACACACAAACTGATTTTTGGACAGTCCTCTGTTACTGTAATTTCAGTGTCAATTATTTTATTTTGCTTTTTGGGCCTAAAACAGCACACTGATAAATAGTAGAATTGATAAACAGTTGGATCCTAAAATGTATTCATTTTTTTTCTTAATTTGAGGTTTCTGAGTGGACAAGCAATTGCCAAAAATCTTAAAAATCTTGGCTTATCTCAAAAAATTGTAATTTTTACATACAGGTATCTGCATAAAAAAATGAAAAATAGCTGTGCCAACACAATTTCATCAACTTTTTTGACACTGTCCTCTGCAACCGCATCGGAGGGCCAGCCCCTGTGGACTTGATCGGTAGTGGAGTTGCGGCCAGCACGAAACTTTCGAAAACAATATTTAACACTGTAATCTGACGGAGCATTTGCTCCATAATACTAAAGTTGGATTCTTTTATTTCCTTCGCCGTTTTGCCGCCGTACTCAAAAAATAATGTTTTATGAGAAAACAAAAATCGTTTTTATCCATACTCAACATGGTGCCAAACACGTCAACAAAAATCACTTTAAAAAAAAAACTTATGGCACACGAAAAAAAATCCGTGCCCACGGACTTGCAATCAATAATTCGAGAACTGAATCACGCAATCATGAACTAAATCACGTTTAGAGGTAAAAATCCCGAAAAAGTGTCCATGGTCCGCTTTCATTTAAGGGAACGCTTATGTTTCTGTGCAGTATCGTACTGAAATTTTGCGTGTATAAATATAGCTAATAATAGCAATAGTTTGTGAAAGTTTCTACGCCCAATAGTTAAAAAGGTGGAAAATACAATTGCAGTTTTTACAATCATATCCTGAGAAATTCGCATGATTCAGAAAATGTAATTTTGCCCATTATGATCCACAAAGCGTTTTATGGTTTTTAACAAAGCCATGCAAGTGTGTGTAAGTGGATGGCAGCACACAGATTCATCGAAACAAATTTATCGCTGTGTGCTTGGTGCCTCGACAGTCGAAGCAACCGTTGGGTCTTTGTTTAACCGTCAACAACTTTTCAATATGGGTGAGATAATACCACAGAATGCAGCAACGCTATTGGTCACCGCTGTCAAGTGTTCTATTTTTATTTTCACTCACTATGCAACCCTATAAGTAGACAACAATTTCTGCGAACACCAAAGGTGTGAAGAGAAAGTATTGATAGGTCCGTAAGAGCACGGTAGGTTGTGAAATCGAATAAAGTAGTTGAAAATGAGTAGATGGCATGTTTGAAAGGCGGCATCTGATCCAGCAGACAATCTTTTGCCTAGCTACTACAATGCCAATGGCACAGACCAGTTCTAGCGATGTGAAATTTCTGTTTTACTCTTCTCAAAGGCAACATTTGACAGAAATCAATTTCCAATTAGAGGTATTTTTAAGACCCAACTACTAATGTTACACGGTTATTATGTTTCTCTCGGCGTCATTTATATTTAACAACCTCAGAGAGCTAGGAGGCGAACCCGGCGTTGTGGTTAACATCCATACCTCTCACGCCAAAGTCACGAGTTCGAATCTCACCCCCGAACAATCGATGACTACCATCAGTATTGGTTTAATGAATTCAAGCGTGGCCGAATATTTGTTTTTGATGAAATGCGCCCAGCCCGTCCGATTGAGATGATTTACAGAGAGATAACTGACAAAACATTAGACTTCACCTGGTAAACCTGCTCCAAGAAAAGGCACCGTCATGGGCACTGTTTTTTTTTGGATTCGCGAGGCATCATCTTTACCGACTAAAATCGGTATTATTATTTTACCGACTCCTTCGAAGGACGCTAAGATCGCCGAACTACAAAGTTGACCATCTACAAGACATCGGTCTGGTTTTCTACGGCCACGAAACATGGACATTGCTAGTGGAGGACCAAAGCGCCCTTGGAGTCTTTGAACCGAAGGTGCTGCGTACCATCTACGGTGGAGTGCAGATGGAAGACGGAACGTGGAGGAGGCGAATGAACCACGAATTGCACCAGTTGCTGGGAGAACCTTCCATCGTACACATCGCAAAAATCGGTCGACTACGATGGGCTGGGCATGTTGTAAGAATGTCGGACGACAGCCCTGTGAAAATGGTTCTCGAAAACGAACCGACGGGCATGAGAAGAAGAGGCACACAACGAGCAAGGTGGATCGTTCAACTAGAAGGCGACCTGCGGACTCTCCGTAGACAACGAGGCTGGCGAGGGACAGCAGTGAACCGATTACAATGGAGACAACTTCTGTGTACAGCAAAGACCACATCGGTCTTGGTCTGATTGGTAAGGTAAGTATCACTGCCGACTATTTGAAAAAGAGAAGGACAAACGCGGGGCAGAACTATGCTCATTTATGGGACCGATTCGATGCTGAAATGAAAAAAAAACGACCCCATTTGGCGAAGAAAAAAGTACTTTTCCACCATGACAATGCACCAGCTCATTCGTCAGCAATCGCCACAGCAAAACTGGGCGAATCACGCTACGGATGACTGCTTTATCCACCGTATTCTCCAGATTTGGCCCCCTGCGATTTCTTTTTGTTTACAATCATGAAAAAATCGATTGGCGAAAAGCGATTCACGTCAAACAAGGAAGTCATTGCCGCAACATCATATTTTTTATGGCTTGATGTTGAGAAATAAATAAAATAAAGATTAAAAAATTGAGTTTTCTTGCCTAACACAGGTACTTATTCACGGCATGCACATTAGTTTTGTAAATTTGGAATATCAGTTCACTTGATTTGGAATACGCTCTTGCTTTGGTTTGGTGAATGATTTTTCCAAAGCTCTGCTTTACGTCTTCAAAAAAAAAAGCTAATCAATTCTGTTTGATATTACGTCAACTTCGTCCACACTGACCATATTTACAATACAGTCTTCCTTTATTGGCTTTTGGATCAACGTTGTTCTCGGCGTAACGAGCGTCGAGTCGTCTATATGCAATAACTTGACTCGGTTTGACTCAGCTCAATAAACCAATCTATCGCCAGTCTAGCGGGGCGCGTGTCGAGCGTGTCTCCAATATTGTTTTTATCGCAAAAATCGTTTAGAGGGAACATTATTTCGGACGCAACGTGTCTGCAGTCTATATATGGATGTAGTATGTATCTACAAACAACGTTCCAGACCAACTTATTTGGTAGGCCTACGCATTCATTTCACGTCAAATGGAGCAAGCATAGAGAATGCCTCTGTGGTTTCACCTAATGGAATTTGCAGTGGATAAATTTGGTATTTGCTACAAAACAACAAAGCTTCACTTTGTTTGGGGACGCATAAATCCAAAACAGTGTGCAACACCAAAACATTGAACAAAAACAACAGTATATCACTAATCCAGCGGAATGCTAGTCGCGAAAATGGCATAATTTCTCGCAAACATAAATATCCAGACCATCCTCGCTTCCCAAAACCGCCAACCTTGCACATATGCTAATAAATTCGTACATGGAATTGGAGACGGAATGCAAGGGATCACATGGGGTTCGCTTCGCAGCCAAGTTGGCATGCGGCTTTTGTTCCGCGGCGCTGCACATGCTGCCAACAAATCGCATCTCAGTAAGCGCGGGTGTTGCGAATGTGCCTTTCTTTCGGGTCGTAAACCGACTCAGGCGGCCTTGAAAATTGCTCCCAGATGTTTTGAGTAAACTGTGTGCCAGGAGAACATTTTCATCGGAGCAGGCCAGCCAGCAATCAGTCACCCTAGAGTATGGATGGACGCGAAAATGAAACGATTTAACGTTGTAGCTTCTGAGATAAATTTGTGAAGAATCGTTAAACAGTTTATGGCGGCCATAAACGCCTTAAGGATTTGATAATGCTTCAAATGGCGAGAGCTAGAATGGCAGTCTGTTACTACGTCGGGGAATTAGAACGATTACTTCATTGCTTCTCGTCTTGAACGGGGCGAAGTGAGATGCGTCATTATGGTCGCCAGTTCCGAAATGAAAAATTTCTAATGTTTGCCATTTGCTTTTAGTGAAGCATAATAAATTTAACTAATCCCAACTAGATCTGTGCGCCGCTGCATTTTTTTGCTCCCGCCGCCGGGCAACTTGAAGCGCGCCGATAACATTTTTCACCGTTTATGCATCCCTTCAGTTAAGTTCATTAGCCCTTCAGAAACCTGCCTTTATTACTAATGACAAATTATGACATCTCGATGAGAAGTGATATCCAGAGGGGGTGCGTTTGGGACAGTGATCAGTTTTGTGGTTTCGTTCTAGAAACTTCAGTGTAATTTTCGTGTTTCTACTTTTGCCAATTTCGCGAGTGAGGCTGAATTTAGAAATAATGAAATGTCCGACTTAAATGTCGAGAAAATTCCCATCGTAAGTGTACATGTGTGGAAAAAATGGTGCACTAAAACACGTAAAAACTGGTTTTACACATCATCTGCTTCCTGACAAAGTGTTTTGCAATGTATGTCTAATCGAAGCAATACAAAAACCTAAAACTCCGATTGTCCTGAAATTAAAAACGGTCAAGGTCGCCTACCCCATCGGGAATCTTGTCCAAGCATTTTGTTCTCATGTTATGACTTCTTCCGTAAAATTCTCATCGCACAAACGCTACCCATGTAAGCCTTCAATTCTATGGGATAGGTGAACTCTTCTTCCTTGGAATGACCGTGGTCAATTGAGAAATTTTTGTCGATATATCGACACTATAGACTATTCCAGAAGGTATAAGCACACTTTCAAAACAACAAAAAAGTCATGTTTTTTTAAGTTTTAATAATTTTATTTGGCAAATCATATTTGTATTTGTGTTTTACATGATATTTTACTCTCGTTTAATCAAAATATTTAATCATAGCCAAGAGTCCTAACTTTTCCTCGAACATGCCCCATTAGCTTCTGCACAGTGGTACTTCTCACCATTTTGACCACTTTTGGCCAATCTTTTTTAAAATTTTTGGATGTCGTCCGCTGGTTTTATGAATTTTCAAAGCATTGCCTTGGGTAAAGCCCAACAAGTCTCGATTGGCGGCAGTTCGTCGGATTCATGTCTTTCGGCACGAAACATACATTTTGACTTTTGTACCATTCTAAAGTATCCTTTGCGTAATGACATGACGCCAAATCAGTCCAAAACATTACTTGACCTTCGTGCTGCCTGATCATCGGCAATAATCGCTTCTGGAGACATTCCTTAACGTATTTCTGAGTGTTCATCGTCTCCGTTGTGATGTACGGACTAGATGTTTTACCACACTCGCATATTGCCTGCCAAACCATAACCTTCTTACCGAATTTTTCGGTAAAATTGCCTTCTCCGTTTCAGGGCTGTCTTTGTCTTCTTCGCTTACAGTGTAGAATTGTGGTCCGGAAACCCAGAATTTCTAAACAATAACGAATCGTAGAGTTTGCGGGCCCGCGGTTTCACGGACGCGGCCTGTTTTGGGTTCCTTTTGGGTATTTTTCTGCTTCCGGTATGTTTTTAGCCCAAGTCTTTCTTTGGCACGCATGACGTTACTCGACGAGGTCCCTAGTTTTTTTTTCGCAACATCCCGAATGGAAGTCGCTGGTTTTCGCTTGTAGGCATCCCTGATCTTTTTATCGATATCCGGACTAACAGGACCGGATTTCCGGTCACTTTTCAGCGCATCTTCAAACGTACGCTGTTTTCTATATTTTCGAATCGCAGATCGTACGTAATTTTTTCAAGTAGAGTCCGCTCTCAGTGCACCATTTGTGCCCGATACTTTTTCGTTGTTCCGGAGTAAGGCTGCGCATTTTGATAGGTAACACAAAACTGAGCACTTTTTTGATGCTATGTCATTCAGAAATGTGCAAACAAAAGGACGCAGCCAAAACATTTTGAAATATTTCATTATATTCAAAGTGACCGTTAAAATAAGGTGTGCTTATACTTTCTGGAACAGTCGTTAATATCACCAAAAGACAAAATGGACAAAACATTTGCTCAATAAAACCATCGTCGGGAAAATATTGTTTTTATTTGAACATGACAGATCCCGAATCAAATAACTTGGCTAACTACTGAATTAACCGGTAAATCATATAGTCAATAGATTCATAGTCTGGCGGACACAACGGCGGGAGCCAATTTGAACTGTCACTTTTCGGTCACTTGTCACTTGGTCTCAAGTAATTCATTATAAGGGCCTGAAAGCCGTTTGTAAAAAATTACTTTAAATATCGATTTCTCTTGAATCTTAATTCATTCTCGTGAAATAAAAGTAGCATTTGGTAGAAGAATGTTAGTTCTACCATATGGAGTAGCAGGATATATTGAGACTCTCGTGATTCGTGAGAAATCAACGTTTAAAGTCATTGTTTACAAATGGCTTTTAGTCCCTTAACATGAATTACTCGAGATATGCTCGATTGGCTCCGCCAACTGACAGTTCAAATTGGCTCCCGTCGTTGTATCCGCCATACTATGAATCTAGTGACTTTAGTAAATCAGTGCAGAATGGATTCTGTTTTTATTGTGATTGTAGTAATCTTTTGAAAATATTGATAGTTCGGTATATTTCACTGCTTTTAATTTGAACTTTTTCATTTTTTAACGCCAACTTTTGATAAGGGCGAATCGCCTTTTGTAAATAAACACTTTGTCTGCTAATTTATCGGAAATTGAATACAATCCCTTCAAATTGAATTGATCTTCCTTAAAGAGTGCTTAATTTGTATTTGTGACCTTTTGTTCAGGAGAAAATGACTACGAAAGCCATTGTTTACAAAAGCAGATTCGCCCTCATCTAATGTTGGCGCTGATTTGATTTATCTGTGGATCTATATGGTCCTGACTATATGATTTTTACAGCCATTTGAATTTTTTTATTGTTTAAATATTTATGTTTTGATACTTTTAGTTACTTAAATTTTTTAATCTAAAATTTTAAAATATTTTTTTAAATTTTTATCCTCAGGTTTTTAGATATGGGAAGAGACGGCTTTGGCAGATTTTCTTCTATTATAGTCAGGGGTGTTTTTCGAACTGGTTGCACTCATATTTTGCCAGAAGGTTCACAGAGTGTTAATAGAAGAATGTTGTGGCCGAGTTTCAAAATCTCTGAATTTTTGGATTTTCGGATTTTTAGATATTTAGATTATTAGATTATTAGATTTTTATGTTTTTAGATTCTTAGATTGTTAGATTTGTAGATTCTTAGATTGTTCGATTTTTCGATTTTTATATATTTAGATTTTTAGATTTTTAGATTCCTAGATTTTTAGATTTTTAGATTAGATTGTTAGATTTTTATATTTTTAGATTTTTGGATTCTTATATTTTTAGATTATGTTTTTAGATTTTTAGATTTTTAGATTACATTTTTAGATTTTTAGATTTTTAGATTCTTAGATTCTTAGATTTGTAGGTTCTTAGGTTTTTCTATTTCTCGATTTTTATATATTTAGATTTTTAGATTTTTAGTTTTTTAGATTTTTAGATTAGATATTTAAATTTTTGGATTCCTAGATTTTTAGATTTTTAGATTCTTAAATTCTTAGATTTGTAGGTTTTTAGATTTTTCGATTTCTCGATTTTTATATATTTAGATATTTAGATTCTTAGATTTTTATATTTTTTGATTAGATTTTTGGATTTTTAGATTTTCAGATTTTAAGATTTTCAGAATTTTGGATTTTTAGATTTTAGGATATTTAAATTTTTAGATTTTTAAATTTTTAGATTTTTAGAATTTTAAATATTTAGATTTTTAAATTCTTGGATTTATAAACTAAACTCTTAGCTTCAGGACAAAAAATCTCTACTGAATCCTTGCGGCACGTTAAGCAGGCCAGTTCAGCGCAAGGGTGTCCCACTTATACATCTATCTATATATATATAAAAATGGATTTCTGCCTGTCTGTCTGTCTGTACAAAGGAAACACATATTTCTACTTAACTCAAGAACTAATCAAGCAAACGATACCAAATTTAGCATGTGAGAGTTTTTAGAAGCAGGAAATGTTTTCATGGTAATTTGAGATCCCTCCCCTCTCCGAAAGGATAGGCTCCCATACAAATGAATCAGAAGTTTCTGCATAACTCAAGAACTAATCAAGTAAATGGAACCAAATTTTACATGTAGAGCTTCCTAGTAGCAAGAAATGTTTCTATGGTTGTTTAGAAAACCCTCCACTCTCTAGAAGGGGGGGGGGAATGAAACTGAAATTTCTGCATAACTCGAGAACTAATGAAGTAAAGGGAACCAAATTTTGCATGTGGGGATTTTGAAGGCAATTAATGTTTTTACGGTAGTTTGAGACCCTCCTCTCTCTGGTAGGACAAGGGGCTCCCATACAAAAGAAACACAAGTTTTTGCATAATTCGAGAACTAATTAAGTCAATGGTACCAAATTTTACAAGTGGTATTTTTAAAGGCAAAAAATGTTGGCACCCCTCCGCCCTCTGTAAGAGGGGGGCTCTCACACCAACAAAACTCAAATTTCTGCATAACTCGAGAACTAATCAAGCATATGGAACCAAATTTGGCATGTGGAGGTTTTTAGAGGAGAGAAATGTGTTTATGGTAGTTTGAGACTCCTCCACCATCTGGAACCGTGGGGGGAGGGGGTTTCCATAAAAATGCAACACGAATTTCTGCATAACTCGAGAACTAATTAAGTAAATAGAACCACATTTGGCAGGTGGAGGTTTTGAAGGCAAGAAATGTTTCTAACTAAATTTGGCATGTTGAGGTTTTTAGAGGCAAGAAATGTTTCTATGGCAGTTCAAGACCCCTCCCCCTTTTGAGAGTGGGCGGCTCCCATATCAATTAAATGCAAATTTCTGCATAACTCCAGAGCTAATCAAATAAATGAAACCACATTTGGCATCTGGGGACAGGATTTCTATATATAAATATGTATTTCTGTCTGTCTGTCTTACTGTCTGAGCCTTATAGATTCGGAAAGTTCTGAACTGACCAGAGTGAAAATTTGTATGCAGGAGTATTTAGGGCTGGGGAAGGTTCTTATGATTATTTGAGACCTCTTCTCTCTCAGGAAGAGGGGCTTTCATACAAATTAAACACAAATTTCCGCATAACTCGAGAACTACTCAAGCAAATGGAACCAAATTTGGCATGTAGGGGGTTTTAAAGGCAATGATTTTATGGTTGTTTGAGAAACCACCCCTCTGGAAGGGGGGGGGGGCTCCCATGCAAATGAAACCAAAATTTCTACCAAACATGAGAATTATACCTACTGTTCTGAAAATTTGATTGCAGGGGAAGTAGGGGCGGGAAAGGATCTTATGATAGTTCAAGATCCCTCCCCCCATACAAATGAAACACAAATTTCAGAATAACTCGAGAGCTAATCAAGAAAATAGAACCAAATTTGGCATGTTGGGGTTTTTGGTGACAAGAAATGTTTCTATGATAGTCTGAGACCTCCCCCATATCAGGAAGGGATGGTTCTCTTACAAATGAAACAGAATTTGTTTGTATAACTCGATAACTAATCAAACAAATGGAACCAAATATGGCATGTGGAGGTTTTTGAAAGCTAGAAATGTTTGCACGGTGGTTAGAAACTCCCCCCCCTCTTTGGAAGGGGTTGGGGGTCTCTCATCCAAATAAAACACAAATTTCAACCAAATATGAGAATTCATCCTACTGTTATGAAAATTTGTATGCAGGAGCTTTTGGTGCCGGGGAAGGTTCTAATGATGGTTCGAGACTCCTTCTCCGCTTGAAAGGGGGGACGGGGCTTCCATACAAATGAAACACAAATTTGTGCATATCTCGAGAACTAATCAAGCAACTGGAACCAAATTTGGCATGTGGGGATTTTGGAGGCCGGATTTCTTTTCAATGGTCGTTAGAAACTTCTCTCTCTAGAGGGAGGGGAGGCTCATAAATCTAAAGCAGAAATTTCAACCAATCACGTGAATGTTCCTGGCAACTAAAATACAAAATGTGTATTTCGTGGGGCAAGCAGCATGTTCTGATAGAAGTTTGAACACCTTTTTTGCCCAGAATGGGGAATGCTTGAGATACTCTCAGTGCTACATATGCAGAAAAAGTTAATCTAAGGTTATGCAAGAGAAAATGACATTCAAACTGACAGGATACGGCGTAGTTTGAAGATAAATGTTTTGTCAATGAAATGCTTCAATACAAAAAGAAAAACCACGGTAGAAAGTAAAGATCTGAGGGTATAATTAAAAAAACACACCTACGTTTAATTTTGCAAAAATTACTCAAAATTCCTAAAAATACATAAAAGCGCCAGTTGTATTATATTTTCATTCAATTAGTTGCAAGCGAAGCAAGGCTCGCACCGGGTTCAGCTAGTATCAATATAAAGAAAAATTAAAGACAGGTAAATTTTACCGATAGGCCGAATTTCAGATCCATTGACCCACATTAGAGCACTACGCTTCTGAAACTGGTTAAGTTTATTAATAAAGTCATTAGCCGGGTTCCGAGTCATTAGTCGACTTGTGATGAACAAATTCTATAATGTTAAGTCTCATATATTTGTACACACACATTGTTCCACGTCAATTCATCGACCTAAGTCATATAACACTATGGATATCCGGGCTGTCTAACAAAATATATGACTTGGAGTGATCCCTTAGTCTTAACATTGCACGTGAAAGCCAAACAGTTAAAAGGGATAAGCATGAGGAAATGTTGAGGGGATAATTTATGGCCGCCCCACCGCCAAGAACGACCACGCCGCCGATTCAAAATAGATCGGCGCACAGGTCTAATCCCAACAGCCCGACATGCCTAGGTGTCAGTCCTCGGTTTGCAAGTGATTAAATACTAATAATGGCCAACACAATTCCACTTATTCTGTTTACCGAATACAACCAATCACACATGCGTGCGGTTAATCGTCACCCTCAATATGTTTTCCGACCGATGGCTTCCAACATAGCGCAGGGGGTGATTTATGCGAAAGCATATTTTTACTATGCCACTTCCGGCCGCACAGCACATCATCGACCGGCATCATTTGTGCGTTTATGTGGAAGTGATCACATTTGGGGCCCATCATCCCGTTTCGGTGCTTGCATCGCTCTGGAACCTTCTCCTAAGCGGGATGATTTATTTTCGGCGTTCAGCCGCCCACCGAGGGATATACATTGGGGGGAGTGCTTCAGCCCCCCGTTATTACCGATATGGGCCTAGGGATATGAAGGACGACATTAAAAGCACTTGCTACAGAGAGACGAGCTGACACAAATAAACGCTACAGCTGAAAGCTATTTATTAAGTTATAGACATGAAACGTCGTCGGGTTACCGGAGTGAAAAGGCTTGAACGATGCTTGATCAACGGTAAGTGTTTTGTGCCATCGAGTGAGTCATAATAGAGAGGTTATTTCAAGAAGTGTGCTGCTCACGATACAGTCAAGTATTATCCACAATATCAAATTTTACAAAACTTCCATCTGTTCTTCGGTCATAATTCTGCAGTGACGCAAAAAATCTGCAAAGGAATTTAATTTGATTCGGAATGGACATTCATTTGGCCGCCATGGTAGGCCCGTATATCCGACGCAGAAAACAGAATGCAGAAAGCAGGCTGGAATCACGAAAAAATTGAAAGACGTGATGCTTTCTTCGCCGCAGTCCGTTGGTCGGACACATGATGCCGGCAAACCACAACATCAAATCTTCATTACCAGCACCACTTTCGTTGTCGTTCTGAGGGCTGAGTTGGTTGGAGAATTCTTGGATAAAATTTATTAAGCGATTCTTTACGAAAAACTCGGTCAAATTCGGTGTAAAATTTGCATAGATTGAGGATAATTGGTTTCGTTAATAGCAGTTGGTAACAGACTGCGACGCCGTCTGTGACTTTTGGGTTTGAAAACTAATTGGAATTTCATTCCGACCACACATTGCTCACTGTGAGGGGGTGGTGGGCAAAGCGAATCACCCCCCAGTCGGGCAGTAAGGTCCCACATCAACAGTGCTGATGCCCATTGTTACATACTTTTGCGTATTTTGCGCTTTCTCAGCAGAGGAGAATACTCGAACGATGAAAGCAAAAGTGATTTAGAGCGCCTTCTGCTGCCGGCGACAGGTTTACTGGCTCCCCATCATGGCTGTCATCGGAACGTGAACAGATGTGGTGAGGATGGTCACGGAACGATTCGAGGATGAGATATCCGTTTCCGAGGAAAGTGAAATTGTGTTCAACCAATAAGATGAATTTAGTAAGATGTCTTACTAATAATCAGAGTAAAACAAAGTTTTCGGACAGTATTTCAGCGACACATTTGAACTGGAATTTATGTTTTCAGATGCCTTAAAGATCTTTACTGAGTGAGATAAAAAATAAAGAAAAACTGGTTGAAATCATCATATTTATTCGATGAAAAAATCTCCTTTAACGCCCAAATTGAATCCACCCACCATCTCATTGCCCGGAATCAAACAATGAGATGGGAATCATTTGAGAAGAAATTTTGATAATGGCCTTGTCCTTCGAAGAGGGCCTTCTTTATCAAGTTCAGTTAATACAGAATACAGGAGAAATATTCAGCTAAGCTTCCTTTCTACCGAATGCGAATTGCCGGGTCTTTCGTTTAACACCTGCCATAAGATTTTGTACAGTCTCCTTATCCACTTCAATCACCGCAGAACGCCAGTTTGCCTTGAACTGTTTTTCGCTCACAACAGCTTTTTGAGTCTTCTTAAGGTTCCGCTTGACGATGGCCCAATATTGTTCGATTGGATGAATTGTGTCGCTTCAGGAAAGGCAGTAGACGTTTTTGTAGACACTTGCTCAGATAAATTTCCTGGTTGACGGTTCCAGTTGCAATGTGAACGTTACTCTTCAAGCCACAGGTACAGATGGCCTGCCTCACCAGATATTTCTTCGTGAGCTTTGACAGTTTAATGTGCTTGAAAAAATATGCTACCTTTCCCCGTCCTGTTGCCGTATAAAATTCCTGTCCAGGAAGCTGTTTAAAGTCTGTCTTGACGTAAGCTTCATCGTCCTGTATCACGCAATCAAACTTCGCCAGCATCGTCGTGTACAACTTTCGCGATCGTGCTTTGGCCGACGTGTTTTGTTTATCGTCGCGATTTGGAGTCTCTTTCTTGTACGTCGACAGTCCAGCTCGTTTTTCTATCCGCGGTTGAAGACGCCACTCCCAGCGTCTCTGTGACATCTCGGACGGAGAGGTTGTGGTTTCGCTCGAAACAGCGAGTAACTCTCTTTGTCGTCGCTCCGGCTTTCGATTTCCCCCCGATCCAGCTTTCCTGGCTGCGACAATCGTTCACCGAACACTTTGAATACGTTGGTAACAGTTGATATAGCCACATTCAACAATTTCGCCAAGTTGGCGTGAGAGTAGTTTGGATATTCACCATGCACGTGCAAAGTTTTGATGCGTTGCTTCTCTTCTTTCGACGACATTTTGATAACTGAAGTGTTCATTTCAAGATCAATAGAGAGGCATGATGCTACACGCATACATCTTCAAAATGAGGGGTGTGCAAAATGCACGATGAAAGGAAATGCGTCAAGTTTAAGTCGACCAAATTTTGATCGAAACACCCTTTAATACTCTCTTTCTCGCTTTTTTTCTCTCTGTCGTTCAATGATCGCCACTAGACACTCACGGCGATAGGGTCGTTCATAAACCAGGCAGCGACAAAGGCAAACAAAGGTAATTGGTCTTCTGTTTTCAATACTCAAAAGCCACAAGATGAGACCAGACTATACAGATCGCTAAGGGAGGGAGGCATCGAGGCTCCTTTTGAGAACTTCTTACACCATGCATGAACTTTAACACCAACCGAAATACATGAACAATAACCTTATATTACAAAAAAAAACAGACATTACATAAATAAGAGGTCAAATTCTACTTTTAACCTAAGTGTGTAGACACATAAGTTGCTCTTGGCTTATTTTTGTGGTGAAAATGAGTTTAGGTCTGCTGCTACAATCATTATGGCGATGTAGTTTCATTATCGCATTTTTCTCTTGGCGATTTCGGTTCGATCCGGGGAACTAACAGCGGGGGTTCACGTTCTGATTCCCGGTGACTAGGTGGTAACTCTGGTCTGCTCACAGATTGATGGACCAGCTGAAAAATGGCCGGTGACGATACACAACAATTGTTGTTCCAGGACAAAGCTGCCGACAAAATTAAAGAAAAAGGCCCTTTGTGGACCTACTCGCTGCTATTAGCACCATTCACAGAATCGGTTCAAGCCAACCACAAGTTCTCCGTTTAGACAGAAGTAATATATTCTAATAGCACTGCTGTGAAAATGCACTAAGTTGGGATATTTCTCGGGGAGATAATTAAATGTTGAACCGTCCTGGATGAGTGATAGATCGGAAAGTCCTTCTGGTCTTGTTTATTATTTTCTCCTAAACTACGACAGTGTTGCGCGCAGCGCAGAACTGTCAATTCGTAAACACGCTAAGGTGTAAATAACCGATTTCGTTTATAAATTAGTTCAACCTAGTATACACGCTTAGGTGTAAAAAATCAATTCTGTGTTACAATATACATCAATATACATTACCTTTTTTTTGCTACCGAGCCTACTAGCAGTACTTTGCTGATATGTGAGATGACCCACAATGCAAAGGCACATTGGAGGTTATTTCGGGAGTCGAAGTGACGGTTGTCACTTGGTGAAGTTCGGAATAACCCTCATTAACCACATGGTTTTTGGACAACATAAACCAATTACTTATTCGCCGGCGTCGGTGGTGCAGTAGTAAGCGTAGTAGGTGTGTATTTCCGAAATAAGTGAGGCAAAAAGTCATTCATATTGTAACTTGTGACAAAACTCAGTTTCTCTCGGCCACAGCTTCAGAATTCTTACCAGAGCGTTAGCTTACCGTCTGCAAAAACAAATTTTCTTGGGAACACCTGGCAACATAAAGCTTCTGTCTCGGAAGCTGTTCGAAGTACAATTTAAAAAAACGACATATTTCGATAAGGACCTCTTTGATTGTGCTTTCTCCTCGGACATGAACGCGGACGAGTTAACAGCAAAGTTAGTTAAAGCATACAACACAAACAATGCCGAGGAAGATGGAGTCTGGCAAAAGACGGCGTCGAGCCTACTAGTGGAACGAGGTGCTTTGCACTATTCGTGCCTTTTATCTTAGAGCCAGAAGACGCGTGCAAAGAGCTAGAACCAATGCAGACATGAAAGAGCCTAGGGTGGTGTTCCGAGCGGCCAGGACTGCATTAAAACGGGAGGAGGATGCACATGTCATCAACAAGGAACCTCGTTGCTGTAGCAAAATGAGAAGGTGAAGAAAGCCCTGGTCCGGACGAAATCCCCAATGTAACACTGAAAACGGCGATCCAGGAGCTCCCGGACATGTTCGGTGCTGCAGAAGTTTCTGGACGAAGATCTTTTCGCAGACAGGCGAAAGATCCAGAAGCTAGCGTTGCTGCCGAAGCTAAGAAAGCCGCTTGAGGGATCCAGCACCGTTTTGCTCAATATGCCTGCTTCATACACTCAGCAAGCTCTTGAATTGGATTGTCCTCAACAGGCTCACAAATTGTACGAAGCGAGCTCGGTCTGTCGAAGATGCACTTTGGTTTCCGAAAGGGCAAATCAATTGTAGATGCTAACGGTGGTAGAGTAAACGGATAAGGCGTCCAAAAAGTAGCGAAAAGGGAAGCGTTATTGCGCTGTGTTAACGATTGACGTGAAGAACGCATTCAACACCGCCGACCATAGCCGAAGCACTTCATAGAATGCTACTATCTGTGCAGTATTCTGAGATGCCACTTCCAGAACCGGATTCTGGTTTACTATACTGACTTGTGACAGAAGCCAATCAGCATTACAGTAGGTGTGGCACAAGGCTTTGAATCGGGATATACAATTGTGTGTTGACACTGAAGCTGCTGGAAGGAGTCGAGATCATTGTTTTTTTCAGACGACGTCGTTTTGACTGTGTCAGCCGAGTTGCTGGAAGAGGGTAAAAATGTTAGCTGACCGAAACAATCTACATGATTGAAGACTAAAGGGTGGAACGGTTAAAACCTGGTCGACTCAAATATGATGTAGTTTTTTTAATCGTGCATTTAGAAAACTTGAACACTCTTCATGGTGGTGTATGCGTCTGGAATGTTGACTTTATTTTGTTTTTTCCCATTTAATATTCAGTTGTCAAAATGGCATCGAAGCAAGACGAGCAGCGTATCAAAATTTTGCACGCGCATAAGCATAATCTAAATTGTTCTCTTCGTCGACTTGGCAAAATCACTTAATATTGCCAAATCAACCATGACGAATGTTACAAAAAGTGTTAAGAGGCCATCTGACGCCTTCCAGGAAGCCGGGATCGGAGGAAACCGAAACCAGGCTACCGGAAAAGGAAAGGTTCAAGATAAGTTTAAGCAGAAAAATTTCAAAGTTCCAGAAAAACATGCTTGGGTTGGCAGGCGATTTGCACCTCTGGGCTAAAAACGAAAGTTTCGTGACAATTGGCACTGTTAACCAAGATATTTATGTAAAGGAATGCACAGTGGGCAAGAACTGATGAAAAAATCTGAAACTTTTGTCGCTTTTAATTGCGGCTTGTAAACAAGGTCATTTCCGTCGGTCCGTCCGTCGTCATGTCGGTCCGGCAAGACATCATACAAAAATCAACAATTTTTCATGCGTTGGAACTTCAAAAAAAAAATGCCTTCAGTATTTTAACATAATACACCAATTAAAGTGGCCAATTGATCACAGATTATCAATAATATGAAATGACTGCCGATTGTCATACTTTTAAAAGCCATAATTGAAAATATCCAAGTTCTTCAGAATGAAAACTGACTGTCCCTTTCAGATTGTCTAAAACAATAAAGGACATGTATGCATTTTATAAAAAAGAAAAGAGCGATGTTAATATAGAATACCGATTTATTGTGTGAATCGATTTTAAAGATATTCAAGCAATAAATTAATATAAGACGGACCGAAGTCCGTTGGGTCAGCTAGTAGTTTATAAATATCTTTGCACAGAGAGGCTCAAGATCAACAAAATAGTGCTAGTCCCATGTAAAATTTCCTGTAAAATCGAATAGAAGCTGTTTCAACTACCGCACGGCTCTGTGAACAAAGATATGGATGATTTTACCCCACTTCCACATATATTCTTGAATAAAATATAGATATCTTTGCTCGGAGTGGCCCCAAATCAACAAATTAGGGCTTGTCCAATGTGAAATTTCCTGGAAAATTGAATAGAGGTTGTTTTAACCACCGCACAGCTTTGTGAACGAAGACATGGCTGATTTTACTCCACTTCCCCTTATATTTTTGAATAATTTATAGATATGTTTGTACGAAAAACCTCAAGATCAACAAAATAGTGCTACTCCAATGTGAAATTTCCTGAAAAATCGAATGGAAGCTGTTTCATTTACCGCACGGCTCTGTGAAAGAAGATATGGCTGGTTTTACCCCACTTCCCCTTGTATTCTTGAATAGTTTATAGTTTTGCTCGGGCCAAGATCAACCAAATAAGGCTTGGTTGGAAGTTGGAAGTGAAAAAGAGCTCAAGGTAAATTTACAATCGGCATAACAAAAGGTACATATAACAGCGGTACAAAACTTGATGGAAGGTGTGAAGCGTAAAGCCCACCAGTTCGCATTTGGACAATTGGAAGCCTAATCAAATAATTATCCTGTTTTTTTGTAGATGACCAACCCAACAACACTACAAGCCAGGCTTTTGACGCTTTTTAAACCTTACAAACCCCGTCCCTTCCCTTGCGCACATACACAAACGGCCTAACGTAGTCTACGTCAACCAAGCGTCCCTGTCTTGTCCAAATCCCTTCTGATTGTTTTCAACCAAATTAATTGGTAATTAATAAAACCATGCAAATTGTTTACTGCTTAGTCTACAGTTTGTTGAAGGAGGTTTCAGGCGATGGTGAAAAAAGTTAACTTCGCTGCTTTTCCTTTTATTGATAAAGTTCGGGATTGTGATTTACTCACTCAACTCTACTGTTTGGATTTGCATTGGAATTGGACCCAATCACTGATAACTTTTCCCTCGCAATGTCATCTATCTGGTCTGCAAAAAAACGACCGCCAGTAAGATTTTATCGAACACGGGATTTACGCTTATCAGTTACTATCGCATTTGTCATATGTCGGTATACATGGCCACTCCTCCTATTGACTGCCTCCGGGAGTCAAGAGTTGTATTTGTTGCCGGAACCGCAAATTCCAAGCAGCACTACGAACTACCTCGTTGGCTTGTTATACCCATTGCATTTACACGATTGCTATCTTTACACGTGCGTCACAATTGTGTGATGATTTTTTGATCAGAAATTAAATCTCAAATTCGAAGAAAATGATCATGAATTGCGACAATTACAGCATGTCGCTCAAGTCAATCTTCCGCTACTGGTCGAAAAATCCTCATTTTCAAGTACCGTTGTGGAGGTGATGATGCTTCCAACAGACAGTGCAGTTGTGCAAATCCAATTACCAGTAGTAGGATAGTGATTTCTTTGCTACTAAGTGAATCTCCAATGGGTGTGATTGATGATGGTGATGTTATGTGAGTTATGATAAATCCCAGCATTTAACAAACGTGCCAGGGGTGATAAATCACGTCCACAGCACAAACAATTCATTATATGGTTGACGTTCTTTAAAATCAGCGTTTGCTTAAAGCTTCGCTTCGGTTGAAACCTCCCACTTGCCGGTGCATCGCATTTGCATAAGCAGGATTATGTTCCATTGTTGTTTCTCCATCCAGCAAGCGCAAACCTATTTCTTCCATTTCGCCTGAATGGAGCGAAATACGATGATCTGCCTCGACCAAGTCTGGCTTGGCTGACTGTCATCGTTACTTTTGATGGGATTGGTCCATATAGGTAGATACACTTTCATAAACAGCACCGTCGTCATATTCTATATTTCAAATTCCGAAAGCGAGAGCAACATTCCCCACCATGATGGACCCCCGGATCCGAGCATGCCGAGCACTTCCCCAGCGGAACTGGGCCAGAAAGAATGCTGATGGGTTAAGCTATGCAAGCGAGAATTTGTGCCAAGTTAGGAAAATCTCCGAGGGAGAGAGATAGTTCCTTGAGTTTACACAGTTGCAAGAACGATGGGCTCGGAGATTTTCTATCGCGTTCTATTCTCATCTAGGGTGTATGGTGTGGTTGTATGACAATGACAATATCTTCTTTTTCTTGGCTGGTACAATTTTTTTGCATTTAGTATAGTTTTGTGGCAAGTCATATCACACCGAAGCGACTGTATTCAACGATTTTCCCTGCCAATTGGTGTTGAAATTACCAACGCGTCGTCAATCATAGTACCCCTGTTGTTGACAATCAAACTTTGACAGCGATATCGGCAAAAGAAGTAAAAACGTACGATGGTAGATCATCGCCTTGCTAAACGAAGAAAAATAATATCGAGAGGAAACCTGTTTCCTGCGTGACTGGAAAGTCGAGCAGAAGACGACGCGCAAAACCGAGGTGACGAAAAACTGTCAAAATTACCTCCAGCCCATGGATATCCATGGCCCAAGCTGTCAGTTTCGAAGCAGCAGGGTATTATCCAGAAGCAGCGGTTGATGACAATGTTCAAGGAGATTTTCACGGCGAAGCGCTGTACCATGGAGAAAAAACCGTTGCCGTTTGCATGATCAAAAAATTGTGATAATTAGCATCATATAAAGTCATGATTTAGTGACCCAGAGAATCTCATTTTCATGAAATGGATCCCAAATCCATGACCGAAGTTGACCTCTATTAATCGTGATCAGCAGTTTCGTAACTGCTTACGAAAAAAAACACGAATTCGTGATATCACTATCAAGCATCACATATCGTTTTCATAAGCGTGAACTTATGTCGTTTTCGGCTTTAAACCTGGGTCAGGTCTGACCAACCCGGTAACAACTTGACAGCTCCAGAGTAAAGTCAATGTACCCCGATACTTTTGGCTCACTGGTTTTGTCAAAACTAATGACTCCTAGAACAAATTATCAATTGACCGTATTTACATCGTCTGTTCAAAGCTGTGAAGCTCATATTCGTACTTGATGAATATAATGCTGACGATATGTTGTAATTTTTCCTAAATGTTAAATGGTGGATATTTTTCACATCTTACAGAGAATATATAGAAGCATAACATACATACCTTAGGGCTAGTAGCGAAAGATTGAATTACTTAAAAAGCGTTATTACAAAAACACTCCGAAATTTTCAGCACTTGAAAAATATCCGAAAGCTAGCAAGACGTGTATAAAATGGCAGCCTACTTCACTTGTAAATGGCACACTATACTTCTGACTATGTGACGATCTGAAACCTTCAGCAAAATAGAAAGCCACCAAGGCAAAGAAAAAAAATCTTTTTGCTAAGGGTGCACTGAGAAAAAAAGATTGGTAAACGCAAACATATTCTAGTTTCATTTAACAGATATTTCACGTAAAAGTGGGCACAAACATCAAATTAGTTTGATTGGACTACCTACGGTTGTTACAACCAACTAAAATTTTGAGTAATTCTTCGGGAATTAAGCAGTTAAGTTCAACTGACATCTACTTGAATTTGAAAACAAACAGATTTGTAGGAAGATTCTACCAACGCTTATGGTTTGTATGACAACAAACAAACGAAAACGGTTGAAACAGCAGATCAAGCTGAACAATGCATTAGGTTCAGCTTCAAGTAACACTGAGCAATTCTTTTTGTCGACTTTCTCTTTCGTGAATATTTTGTCTATTAATCGATTTGCTGGTGTTTTTGACGTATTGGACCCTTAATTACACTTCATAATTGAATAAAATACGTGAACATGCTTTTAAATAGCCGTAGGAAGGCAAAGAGAAAATCGACGAAGAGCATCTCCCAAAGTTACTTAGGACCTAATGCATTGTTCAACTTTAAACATGTCCGTTTACAATCACCTTGCATTTCTTCTGTAATTTCAATTATTTGAATAAAATGCTAATAAACATTAGAGAAGTGCACATTTACATTTATAGATTTCTCTCATTCTAAGAGAACTCTACAAATGTTAATGCGAGCCTTTCTACCATGGTTTGTTTTTAGAAATATAAAATTTTAACCTATTGTTGAGTGACAGCGTTAGAGCATGCAGCGAGACTGGATAACGGAAAATAAAATAGTAAAAAATAATGTATTTCAAACTAAATTTAACCGCCGCTTTGGAAGAATCAATGTAAAATTCAAATTTGTTCCCTTGAGCCAACGCAAGGTGTGTTTTGGTAATAACAAGTTCTTTTAAAAGTGGAAACAACAAAAATATTAGTTTAGAACAACCTTAATGTGCGTTGTATTGTTTAATATCTTTAGGTAGAAACAACCACCCTGCCTGTTTGCTTCGAAACAAAATGGTTAGTTTCTAATAACTAGTTTTTTTTTTAGTTTGGATGTCAACAAACAAAGTTGTAGTTTCAAACGGGACTGTTTTTTCTCAGTGTAGCAATGGTAGCATTAGAGCTTGCTCTTGTTTCTCTTTCAAGCACATACCATTATTTTCTTTCATCGCACTGTGCTTGGAACATAAGGGCCAATAAACTTTTTCATTAAACTTGATTGATGAGAGAAGTGTATCTTGGTATTGAGAGAAGTGTAACTCATTCATTAAATAGAAGAGAAACTCTCGAGTCATTCATGATAAGGGCATAAAATCCAATTGTAAACAATGACTTCAAACGATGATCTATCACAAAACACAAGACTCCTACGATATTGAACTATAGCATATGGAAGAGCAAACATTCCTCTATCAGATGCTGCTGTCAATTCGTGGAAGTGTTTTGAGATTCAACAGAAGTTGACGTTTAAAGCCATTGTTTACAATTGAGGTCCTAATTATGAATTACTCGAGATCTCATACATTAATTAAAATGAAGCATTCTGACCCCCCTATCACCCTATTTCTCTCTCTCTCTCTCTCTCTCTCTCTATCTATCTCTCGGTATGAATGAAACTTCCATTTTCGATCGTCCTTCACATTTTTCTTAATATGCATGTTAATTTCGCTGCATTCGTGAACACAATTCTGATAACAAAAACAATTCATATTGCTTCAACCAGAACTTCATCAAAATTTCCAACACAAACTTTTTGCTTCCAGAAGTGGGTGCCTTTAGCAGGAGGCCCCATGCTGGAAAGGAGTTGGTGTTATCACAGGCCCTGGCATCGGTCCTCTATGCCAAAATTTCGTTTTTAAGCGGTGGACCAACTCCGAGAACCGGCTGTTTGAGAAGTCGAAGAAGGAGCTGAAGAATATCTCAACCAGTCTTGATCTTGAGCCCGCAGTTAGAGCAGATTTCATTCATTGCAGCAAAAAAAGTTCATTTGTCATAGAAGTGACAGAGGTTTACTCATTTGTTATGTTCATCTATGCCACACACTGAAAATTGATTTTAGTTTATATTACGAAATCAAAGGTTGGATCAAGGGGCAAGACAGCTCCTAATCGCGAGCACTTTCGGAGTAGCTTTTGAGGTACCTCGAGTAACTCACGTTGCTCAGCAAGCGAGCACTATAATTTTTTTTGCAAAACAGCTGTCAAACAAACTGCACGCTAGTACATGACCTCTTGTGTGTGAACAATTAGACACTAGCAATTTTCAAATGCTCGTACAATTTGATATCGTATTTACTTCTCTTCGTGTGAGCTTCTTCGTGAAGAAGGTATTTTAATTACTCTAATCAAGTCTTACGTTGAATAAACCCATCAGTTTCGGCTTGACCTGCTATTTGTTATTGCGGCATCATTCCGCCATACGGGCAGACTATAAACTGCTGTTAAACAAGGACAGGAGAAGAGACAAACGAACTCAGCCCGCTGCACTTTGACCCAAGCTTCAAGCTTCGCAGACTCGATGCTTAGCGATGCTTTGATACCGGATCATTGAACTTCCGTGAAGCCGTCCGTATCACGTATCACATATTAAGTAATCCTAGAACCCTCATGGTCTTGGAAAAGGGCTCGCAGATGTTCCACCTTCTACTGCCATTTGCAGAATGTCTTAATTTTTTTTTTCAAACAATTTGGAAGTTTGTGTAACCCTGGCTATTGATAAAAAGCGATGAAGATTGATTTAATTTAAAGCTATATTGAGTTACTCGCGAGTTACTCGGAGCATCAATGCAACTCAAAGTATAGCTGCCTCACCCCTAGGGTTGGATTAACGAACCTATTCGTTTTTTTCTGCAACGAAACGATGATGAAGCCACCTTCGTAACTAATGCCACACGAGCAACTGTCAAAATCTCAAAGCAGAACACACGCGTGGTGCGCGGAAAATTTGCCCGATGTCATCACAAGCAAAGAATAGCCTGCATCTTCACAGGATCTCAACTCACTTGACTATTTTGTTTGGGGTTATGTGCTTGAAAGGATGTAGGACCTACGAAAGGGCTTACTTCAGATCGACTTTAGAAACATTTGATATTTGGAGCCAAATTCCTCAGGAAATTACGCGTGCCAGTTGCGATGGGTTAACAAAGCGTTTGCACAAAGTTATCAAGGAAAAAGGCGAGAGATCGAATTGAATTATCATGGTTTATATTGATAACATGTATCTTTCAAATTAAAAATAAATGCTATGATTCGGTTGATTTGTTTTGCTGTAATCCCATTTTGTTTTAGAGCCACCAATTGTGAGACACCCTGTATCCCTCGGCACTGGCAAAACCTTGAGATAGTTTAACTTCTATTACCAGGTCCCAGCCCAAGTAACAATTCAAATGCAAATTGGTTTTATTCATGTTTTATGGTAGTTTTATCAAAGCATTATGGAGATCATCTGGTTTTGTCAGGGCATTTTCCAAGTTAAGGTGGTTTTAATTGATTAACAGTTCCTAAGAGTGATTAAAGAACACTTGAAGAAACCTCCATAAAACTACATCATTTATAAGTGTAATTCACCTTATAAGTAATTTTATAAGATACTTAAGACCCTTTAACGACGAGACCCGTCGTTCTGGCGGCACTGCCAGGAATCAATGATTCCACTTTCACTATTTTGCGATCAACACCATCGGTAGACGTAGACGATCAACACAATCGGTGTGACCTTAACAAAAGTTGTGTCGAACAATAGAAGTACAGAGTTGATGTGAGAAAATAGTATTCTTTAGCCTATGAATTTGATAACCTACATTAAATATAATTAATAACCTACTTAATTTACAGTGCCTACTTATATGGTGTTAAAAGTCAGTGCGTAATAGATACGATCCTCCTAAATTTCGCAGAGTACACCAAATATGTAAGCATCTTATATTATATTATGTTATTAAACTAATGCCATTGAAATAAAATATATTTGTAGCTCAAAGCACACAGACTAAAGATCGTGTTTGCTATTCAGAGTTGGTGTAACCTAACCCCACAGACCCCTCTCAAGACATCGATTCGCAACTTTTATAAAACCTGATAAAAGTTTTGAAAAAGTTTTATGACATTCTTTTTTAAGATAAATGTATCTTGAAAATGCTGCCATAAAACGCTCTTAGAACCATTTGGTTTCGAATAAGAGCACATACTCTTGAGAAAGAACATTATGTGAAAAATAAACAAACTGGGACAATGGACGCCCATTGGTGAAAGAAAATATAAAATAGTGGATAGTTCAAGCGGAAATTCAATAAAAACCTATCCAATATATTGAGTACTCCTTCATCTCAGCCACCAACGACAATTTTCTTTTCACCATCGCTAGATTCCATTGCATTCGCAGCCTACTGAGACTAACTTATCAAAAGGGTCTATGCGTTATGCGTCCTATTTCTTTGTAACGAATCAAATTAAATGGTGCAATGTGTCGCCAGTTGAAAACCGAGAATTATAACTCATGATTATTGATTTTATGCCAGTTGTGCAAGTTAAACCTAACGTCGCCATGCGTTATCGTATATCCACCACCGTGAAATCTAAAGTCGGAAGTGGTGCGCAGGAATTGCGCAGGAATTGCTCAGTGATCTACTACACAGCGCACTTCATCCGACGTTAGGTTTAGCATATCGATCAACAGGAAAAATCATTTTTCGCTCAACTGATGTTTCTGCCTTCCAGGCAATATTAATTATGTTATTCTCCCAAAATCATTGTTAGCATATTCAAGTTAAGTTTTTTTTTTCTTTTTTTGTGTTTTTATCGGCTTACGCTGGTGATTAAAAATATTAAATTATAAGCTGTAATTATGACTAAGAACAACAATTATGCATAGGCACTTTTGATTTGTACGGTCACATTTTCTTTGTTTATGATGTGCCTTTTTCACACTGATTTTATGGCTATCTTACGAGAGACTTTAACTTGAGCAATTCAAACAAGTTTTATTCAAGCGTAACTCATTTTTTTCAAGAGTAGAACAAATAAAGATGAACTTATCGCGCTCCTCAAAAAATCTTGTTAGTCTTGTGCAAGAAATATAGGTTTTTTTTTGCGTTTTTTGGTAGTTTTAGATAAAACCATTGGAAAAATGGCGAGCGTGGATATTCTGGATTCTCTCGGAATGGTAGCCATTTCCATAAGTATGCAACAAAACTCTCATTTTTCCAATGGTACGAACAAACAATGCTTGTAACTATAAGCCCTCTAGGATAAACAATGCTGTTTAAAATACATTTTGAAACATAAAATGGATTGTAGACACAATTTATTCAAGATCTAAAAATTTATCAACCTTGTCACCAAATAGTTAAATTTTCAACTATTTTTTTATTTTTTTAATAAGTCAATGTTCTAGCAACAATTCGGAGGCGCATTAAAATTTTCGAACTTTTATGTTATAAAACACCAATAAACTGAATGTCGTATGAAAAATTCATCAATTGCAGGCAAAAAACAGATACATTTATGGTCAATTTTACAATTAATTTACATACGTATCCACTTTGGAAGGGAAATATAGTAGCTTCCACTCAACCATAAACAAAAAAAATCCCCATTCAGCAGAATGAATCGAAAAATGGAATCTTCGAAACATATTTGTGACGAACTGGAAGTGTTCTTAAAGAGGAAAATCATAAAACTATCAAAACTTGTAGTAGTTTTATCATAGTTTTAAGTATGTCTTGAATGTCATTACAAGTATGTACCGATAAAACTATCAAGTTTTAAGCAAACCTTGGGAAATAGTCTTGAGAACCTCCTGTAGTATGGGCCTTTTGGAACTTAAGAGGGTTTTATGGCTGTTTTATCGATGTTATGTAGAATATCTAGTTTTATGCGAGGTTTTATTAAATGAGTCTTGAAAACTTCTTCAAGTGTACCTTAAAATTGAATTTGATACTTGGGAGGGCTGGTCTGGTTCTTTACCGATTTGGAAAGAAGCACACTAGTGTTGCCAGATCAGTGGAAATGCAGCCCAAAAGTGCTTCTGGTAATCCTCTAGTACTTCTTACCGATAAATATTATAGTTCTGAGATGGCGATCAATGGTCAAGTACAGTTTTTGCAAATAGAAGAAATGCTGCATTTGATCATATAGAATCAGTTGAAATAGTTTCAAATCAAATCAAAACAAACCAGCACATTTTTGGAAAGCATTACCAGATAGGGGAACTGTTCCATTGTTCATCTCATGATCCATTATTCATATTAATCGGAAATGTAGGTTTGATGTATCAATCAATTGATTTCGTTTGTAGCTTGCTTTCAATAACAATTAAAAAGAATTAAAATTAACAATGAATAAATAGTACGAAATCAAAATTAGATGAAAATGGGAAAGGTAATCCTAGATGCTATACTTTTATCGAAATCTTTTAGCGTGAAGCGATTTTGCTTATTTAATTTTAGGAACATTCTAGTTTTGAAGACAATGGATTACGGTTAAATATTGTTAGCGGCGTGAGTGATCGAGTGAGCACAGAAAAAAAACAATAAATCTCTCAGCGGAAGATACGAAAAAAGATACTAAAAGTGGAACAAAAGGAGCAGGATCAGCAAGGAAACATCAAACATTACTGGTGAGATCTAAGCAATTATAAATAAATGGATAATGGAAGTGTAAATATAGTACAAATATCCAATTAACATAAGTATTGTGTTTATGCGGGGCTTGTTGTAAGTGAACGTGACCTCGGAATGGACGTGAGAGACCAGGCATTCTGAAATGGGTCACTAGATCTCAACAGAGCTATCACCTTTCAACACCCGGGCTAAAAATGTTTACAGTTTGTGATTAGAATAAAAGCATTGATAGCTGCAGACATTTTTCTTCCATAAAAGCACTGCCAGACAGTGGGAGTTGGATTGTATACACACATGCACACCTATTGTGATACACCCTGTATACTTATAATTGAAACTTTAAAGATTGAGGAAAACCTAAGATCCTAAAACATAGGTTTTACTAGGATTGTATATCCCCTTTATTTAGAGTATTTATAGCGAAGTCGATAAACGCGTCGGTTTTCCCAGGCAGGGGTCACATGTTTTGGAAATGCAAAGAAAGGCTTCAATGGAGAACAGTGGAAGTGCTTCAAAAAACGCTAATTTGAGCAACAGGCAATGCCTCGTAGGGCCAAATAGTGGAAGAAGAATCCCCTTTATTTAACTCCTCAAGCAATTATATAAATAAAAGTCATTTTGTTTTGATATTATGGGGTAATAAAAACCTTCAATTTGATCCCTGATCTACTGAACATTCAATCACACATTGATCGAAAGTATAATTAATATTGCATTCGTCGGCAAATGCTGAAATTTCGATTACACTAGATTTTCAGCATACGGTTTGATACCAAACTGTATATTTGGTGCTTTTTCTAGCAATGTAAATCTTCTATTTACTGTTTTAGCATATGCGTCTATTATTGTGGAGTGCAAAACGTAAGATAGCTAACCCCAGAGGACATGTGTCTATCACAACAGTCTTCTCAGTAGTTTTGCCTTCTAAAATCCCTCACTCCGAGAAATCCCATTTTAAATATGCAAAACATTTTCTCCATTACAACCAAGTCCCAAACCACATGGCGACGGCCTACACTTGTTTCATAACCGGACGAACCCGGAAAACAAAGTCGAGAAAATAGCCGATGTCAGCCAAACACACACACACACTCCAGACATACTAATTCGTCCGTTGAACCGAAATTATGCGCCCGTTCTAGCATAAATACACCTCCGGTGCGAGGGCTGCCCCAGCTCTAGCCTGAGGTCATCGGTCGTCCGCTTTCGGACTGGTCGTCTAGACGGGTCAGCAGACTAATTAAAATTGAAAACTCACCAAATCAATATGCACCGCCTAGCAAACGTCAGTGAGTCCCGCAATTGAGCGAAACTTCCGTTGATCAAACATAAAATGAAAAATCAATAAATCATGCTCCAAAAATCGCAACCATCGTTCCACAGCATTTAAAGAAACCATCCGCTTAATTTTGCGAAACACTGTACAACAGGTAGTGAGGAGAATTTGACGACTGCTGTTTTCATGTGTGAAGCTCATTAATGCATGAGTACCTTGTACTTAAAAAAAAACGTTGTACTGGTGGCATTTCCATTCTTTGCCGCCAATCCCGATCCCACAGTCCATTGCATAATTGCTTTTCCGTTGAAATATAAATTGCATTGGATCCCGCTGCCTGTACTTTTTTTTTGACATCCTAGGCCAAACGATAGCAATTAATTGAGTCATTAATTATTTAGCCAACGAACGGGTCGAAAGCCACACATATGGTATATGAACACGAATCATGGGACATCCAATGGAGTCACACGATAAAACTTTCGGCGAAAATTGGTGTCATCTCTGGCAATTAAGTTTACCGGTCTTCCCCGGTTGCTGCGCTGGGTAGAGATAGTCATGGTCGCCATGGTAACACATTTTGCGACCATGTCCCAGTGACCCTATTGCGTGCGGTTAGAGCGTACCACTTCCGCATTATCTCTATGGGAAAATGAGGGAGATGGGCTGATGGGTTTCCTAACTCATCTAGTAGTAGGCCACCACTTCATTTCGTTTTCCTATAACTGTAACAGAATGCGTGAAGCATGGTCACGAAGGGGGCTTATGATGAATAGCGAAGGTTGAAGGGAAAGCGATGACCTCGGCCCATTTGTGTCCTGATGATGAAAGGGACTCTATTGAGTGCTTCTGTTTACGAGCGTTCGTGACCTGATGCCAGGAGACGGTGGTCATTAGAAAGAGATTCATCTTTTATTCATTGCACTGGGAAAGGTGGTGTTTTGTCCCCCCTCACTCGGATAAAGCGGTAATGAGAGAGAAGCTGTCCTGTGTAGTGTATATGAATGGGTTGATTTGTTTACTGTTACGAAGGACGTTTTGATGGACACAAAACAAGTGGGGCAACTATGTCACTAATGGACGGGTGAAACTTGACCTGGGCAATTGAGATCTGTCTTCTTCTTTTTTGACAATTCGATGGTAGTGCTTATCGCAGCTAGTTTATCAACCTAGTGCTCCATAGTTATTAATTGAGAGTTTTCGATGCCTGATAACATTCTTGCATTAGTGTGATTAAGTGGTATGCGTAATCATACCATATAATCAGGGTGTCGAAAAATTATTCTTTACAAACAATCTCAAGGCCAGACCATTTTGGTTCCTTCTTTTTTCGATTACATTTTAATTCCATTTCAATGTTATTGTATACAATGTTATTGTATTACCGTTGATTCCAGCTCCATTAGCATGATAGTTTTTTTCGCCATTTAATACCCCATAAATTTCATTGCATCTCAATTATATTTCTATTTTTATAACTTTCATATAACTTTCGTTATTCGTACGTTTTAATTTCATCATGATCAATCAAAACATTAGGAATGCTTTAAAACTTCAGAAAGAAATCAGCTGCAAATATTAAATTTTAGGTTTTTCCTATATAAATAAACAAACACTTGTTTTGTTCAGCTTTCAGTGACGTCTAGGAGAAGCGCTAAAAAAAAAGGATACAATGTATTAGGGGCAAAACCACCACCGAATTTACACGCTTGTAAAGATATATATAACCATCCCAAGTAACATTGCCAAAACCATCCAGCTTAATTAAGTTTTTATTAAAGTTTTATGAGAAGCTACACTTTTTATTACAACGATTCAATTGTCCTCAAAAATTCCTTTTACTCCTATCAAAGGTTTTATTTTGACTTTATTAGCTCGTACAAAGCTGTTTTGAAATGCCGTTTTAGGACTCATTCATATTATCTTATTATGGTCAGTCGAAAAAGCATTTTGAAACCATTTTGCCTCCAGTAAATGCATTAAGCGGCGAATTGGCATTGGGAAAAGTCACCAAACGACCAATTAGTTTTATAGTAGCCATTGCGAAGATAAATTAGCTTTTAGGCGGAACTACACTGAAATTTGGAAAAATATAAATACACCAAATATTAAATATAATGTAAATGAACTGTAGATCGAAGACCAATTTTGGCATTCTTTTAGATAACCTAATTGATTTCCGTTCATTTTCAGAAAAATCATGATTAATTTATCGGATGTCTTGGATATGACTTGAAACATGATACGTTAAATAACATTAAATTTGTTTTGGATATTTTGCTGTCAAACGAACTTTCCAACAACTTTCACTAGAACATTCTCAAAATCTGTATGGTTTTATAAAGGTTTTAAAAATTTGTTTTCACAACCGTCTACCAGTGGATATACACACTTAGTATACATTTAGGCTTTAAAGATGCATAGAGGAGGAGGGCTTTACGGCTGGAATAAAACTAAAATTGTTGCTTGGCATAACATGAAAGGCATGGAATTTAAAAATGATGTCCAGACCTGTTGTTTTTTAATTGGCTATGCCGGGAATATGGCAGCCTAGACCCGTGTCAATTTAAAAATAAAAAATCAGGTTCAAGTACCGGTCGATGTCAAAATGTCAAATCATCATTCATGATTACTCAGGTATTCCACATCATGCCAGTAAACAACCAAAGGTTAGGCAACTTCTGGATGTTAGCAAATGGACCATTTATAACCTCAAATACCGTGAGACCGCTTAAAATTCATAATTTTCAAACCAAAATCTGAGAACATCCTACTGTGAATCTACCTTTATACCGTCTATCAAGTTTTGCACAGTCGTTTATGTGCACTTTCTGGACGCTACTGACTAGTGTTTTTTGAAGTCTGCCATATTGTGAGCCAATGCACCTGGAATTTCGACGTTCCGCTTGACGATTACCCAGTAGCGTTCGATCGGTCGCAGTTTGAGACAGTTTGGGGGGTTGATATCTTTTTCAACAACATCAACGTTGTTGTCAGAAAACTGTAGACGCCGTTGCTGTGCGTTGACTGCTAGTTGGTACACCAGTGGGTCTGGAGTCAATGCTAGTCGAGGTCGGTGGTTTTTCAGAGGCGAAAAAAATCTGATCACGTCTTCCTTCGGAAAGAAAGTAAAGCCGTTTGTCCCGGCTCATGTGTTGATTAGTGCGATATGCAGATGGTGGATTCGTCTTCGGTGGTCACCACGTCGTAAGGAAATAGGCCGGTAATCGAATAAAAAAAACCACTGTAGTTGATTTTGCATAATGGGCAAAGGCAAGATCCGCGCAGAAGAGAGGAGAAATCTCATGCTTTCGAATTAATGGACGCAACCTCGAACTTGTTTCGATAAATTTTAGCATTTGTTGTTTCTTTTGCATAAAAAGTGGAAGAGCTCAAGGAACATGTGCAAATTGCTTGTCAAACGAACACCTTTTCACTGAGTTTTAACGTCGAAACAATCGTATTTGCAATTGGGACACTTTCCCCAACTGATTTGGTCTAGAATTGAGGTCCCGGTAGTGTTTTGCAATACATTTGGTTTGGTTTCTTTGGTTCCTTCTCGTGCGTTTCGTTGTCCATCAAAACACACTGGGAGGGATTGTCCAAAATACTTCGGGCACTACTTTTGGCACGACCCTTCTGCTCAGGAGGTAGCTTTACTATGTTCTGCTTGCTGTATGTCTTCAAATCATATCTTTTGGTAATCCACTGCTGATTCTTAATCTCGATGCTGATCGTTTATTTCTTGGCCAAATCACGAGTAGAGGTTGATTTGTTCTCTTAAAAATAATCGACGACTTTTTGGTCCAATTCAGAATTGCTGGAACTGGGTATTCGTCCAGTTCTCGGCAGATTTTACAAGGAGTACTGCTCACCATATTTTTCAATCACCTGTTTTAGACTTCCTGGATGCACTTTAAGCCTTTTGGAAACCAGATTGCACGATACATCCTTTTCAATACATCAAGTGTGAATAATTTTATTGCGTTCTTTGAGTTCAATCCACGAAATTTTTCAAAACAAAAACTATGATGATGAAAAGAAACGAGGCAAAATAAGCTATTTGGTACGTAAACAGAACGTAATACGAATGCACGCTAAAATAACATGCACTAGTTTAAGCTCAATTACGTATCAAATATAACTACTTTTCGATACATTCCTTAATCTTTATGCCCAGGGAATTTTCGATCCGCAAAATTCCCTCGACCCGATAAGGAATCAAACCTGCTGCTCCGGCTTAGCAAACCGTGCTCTTTCCGACTGTGCTTTCTGAGATCCCCCTTTCTATTGCATTTCTATTCAATTTCGTTTATTTGAAAATATAAGCTATTTTAAAAGCATAATATTTCAATTCCATTTCATCTCTTTTTCAAGTTCAATGCAAATCCATTTCATTTGGAATTCAAAACCATTTAAATTTCATTCGAATATCATTTCAAATCCATTTTAATTCCATTTCAATTCCATTTCACTACAATTTCAATGCAATTTCAATTCCATTTCAATTCCATTTCAATACAATTTCAATTCCATTTCAATACAATTTCAATACAATTTTAATTCCATTTCAATATAACTTCAATGTTATTTCAATGTAATTTCAATGTCAATTAAATGTAATTTTCAATGTAATTTCAATGTATTTTCAATGTTATGTCAATCTTATTTCAATGTAATTTTAATGTACTAACAATTCCAATTCAATTTGTTTTCATTTACATTTGAATTCCATTTCATTTCTTTTTCAATTCTATTTCAATTTCATTTCAATATCATTTCAATTCTATTTAATCTCAATATGAATTCCGTTTCAATTTTATTTCAATTTAATTTCAATTCCATTTCAATTTCATTTCAATTCCATTTCAATACAATTTCAATATAATTTCAATGTAATTTCAAAGTAATTTCAACGTAATTTCAATTCCATTTCAATGTTATTTTATTATAGTTGCAATGTAATTTCAATGTAATTTCAATATAATTTCAATGTAATAACAATTACATTTCAATTCGTTTTCAATTTCATTTGAATTCTATTTCAATTAAATTTCAATTTCATTTCAATACCATTTCAATACCATTTCAATTCTATTTAATCTCTATGTAGATTCCGTTTCAATTTCATTGAAATTCCATTTGAATTCTTTGTTAATTTTATTCTAAAACTTTTTCAATTTCATTTCAAATCCATTCCTATTTTTTTCACTTCTACTGCAATTCCATTTCAATTTTATTTTAATTCCATTTCAATTCCATTCCAATTATATTTTAATTCTTTTTCATTTTCAAATTCATTGGAAGTCCATTTTAATCCTACTTCGTTTAAATTTTAAGAGCATTCCAGATCCATTCGAATTTGAAATCAATTCAAATTCCAATGCAAATTCAATTCATTTGAATTTCAAATCCATCCCAATTCTATTTGAATTCCATATGAATGCCATGTGAATTCCATTTGAACTTCATATGATTTTCATTTGAATTCCATTTGAATTTAATATATTTTCCATTTCGACACCATTTCGATTCCCCACCAATTCCATTGCAATGTGTTGGAATTCCATTTGAATCCAATGAGAATTTCATGTGAGCTTGAATGGAATTCCATTTGAATTTCATTTATATACCATTTCACCAATGCCATTTTAGATGAATTTCAATTCCATTTCAATTCGGTTTCAATTCTATTTGAATTCAATGTCAATTCCATTTCAATTCCATTTCAATTCCATTTCAATTCCATTTCAATTCCATTTCAATTCCATCTCAATTCCATTTTAATTCCATTTCAACTCAATTTTAATTCCAATTCAATTGATTTTCAATTCCACGTCAATTCCATGTAAAATTCATTTTAATCATTTATAAATTCCATTTCAATTCTTTTACAATTCCATTTCAATTCGATTTCGATTCCATTTAAATTCCTTATATATAAATTCCATTTCAGTTCTAGTACAATTCCATTGCAATTACATTTGAATTACATTACAATTCCATTTGAATTTCATGTCAATTCAGTTTTAATTCATTTCAATTCCATTTGAATTCCATTTAAATTCAGTTTTAATTCCATTTCAATTCCACTTGAATTGCATTTGAAATCCATTTTAATGACATTTGAATTCCATTTGAAATCCATTTGAAATCCATTTCAATTCCATTTTAATTCCATTTCAATTCCATTTTAATTCCATTTCAATTCCATTTTAATTTCATATTGATTTTTTTATTCCATTTCAATTACATTTCAATTCCACTTCAATTCCAGTTCAATTCCATTACAATTCCATTTAAATTCCGTTTGAAATCCATTTCAATTCCATTACAATTGCATTTGAATTCAATTACAATAACATTTGAATTCTATTTGAATTCCATTACAATTACATTTGAATTTTATTAGAATTCCATTTCAATTTTTTGTGATTTTTTTTTTCGATTTAATTTTAATTCCATTTGAATTTAATTTTATTTGCATTTCGATTCCATTACAATTCCATTTCAATCCTTTCCATTACAATTCCATTTCAACCTTTAAATTTCATTTCAATTCCAATACAATTCCCTGTGAATGCCTTCAGAATCGTTTTCAATTCCATGTGAATTCTTTTTCATTTTAATCTAAATTTCATTTGAATTCCATTTTAATCATATTTGATATCCATTTGAATCCTATTTGAGTTCCATTTGAATTTCATTTCAATTCAGTTTTAATTGCATTTCAATTCCATTTCAATTCCATGTAAATTCTTTTTCAATTTAATTTCAATTCAATTTGAGCTTCATTTGATTTCCATTTAAATTCAATTTTTTATTTTTTTTTAATTCCATATGAATTTTATCTCAGTTCTATTTCAATTCCATTAGAACTCTATTTTTTGAATTCTATTTTAATTCCCTTTGAATTTTGTTTCAATTCAAATTTAATTGCATTTTAATTCCATTCCAACTCCATTTTAATGCCCTTTTCATTCCATTTCAATCACATTATAATTTAATTTGAATTTCATAGCAATTCCATGTCGATTCTTTTTCAATTTCATTTCTATTCAATTTGAATTCCATTTGAATTCCATTTAAATTCAATTTCATTTCCATTTGCATTCCATGTGAATCTCATCTCAGTTATATTTCAATTCCATTTGGATTCCATTTGAATTCCATTTAAATTCTATTTGAATTCCATTTGAATTTAATTTGAATTTCATTTGAGTTCCATTTGATTTCCATTTCAATACAATTTTTATTTCAAGTCCATTCCAAATCCAAATTTTTAAAGCAAATTCATTTGAAGTTCATTTTAATTCAATCTTGTTTCAACTTTAAGAGCATTTTTGATCCATTTCAGATTCCATTCAATTCATTTCAATTACCAATTCTAATCTATTTCATTTGGAATTCTGTTCCATTTCAATTCTATTTGAATTCCTTCTAGTTCCATTTGAGTTCTATTTGGCCTCTATTCCAATTTTTTTTCAGTTCCATTCCAATGCTATTTCAATTTCATTTCAAATTCCGTTCCAATTCCATTTCAATGTAATTTCTAATCTAGTTTCATTCCATTTCAATCTCATATGAATTCGATTCGGCCGAACTTTCAACGTAAACGCGACCATGTTGGATTTACTTGGAGTCAAGAATGGTGAATAAACATATTCAACTCTTTTTCCATTCCATTTCAATCTCATATACATTCAATGCAATTAAAGGGTGTCCACGATGAAATTGCCACACTACGAAATTGCTTTAACTTTTTAACCGTTGGGTAGAATTTAATGAAAATTTGGGTGGATTTAGTTCATAGTGCATTATTTACATCCTGCAAGTTTTAAAGTCCTGTGATCAAAACTCGCGGAAATGGAGTCGAAAGAACAGCTCGTGCGTGATAAAATCTTGCGCATTCATCACGAGAACAAGGATCTCTCGCATCGTTCCATCGCTAAAACGTTGGGAATCGCGAATTCCACGGTGTCGCGAGTGATTAAGCGGTTCCAGGAACGGTTGACCACCGATTGGAAGACCAGTAGTGAAGGAAAAAGTATTCCGTACAACACCAAAAATCACAACCGCGTAGTTGGGGCCTTCAACCGAAATCCGAACGCCTCCGTTCGGGATGTGGCTAAGAAGCTGCACCTAAGCCGAAGTTTTGTCCAGAAGGCCAAAACTAAGGCTGGGCTTCGAACGTTCAAGGTACAAAAGGCCCCTAATCGCGACGAGAAGCAGAACAAGTCCGCCAAAACCCGTGCCAGGAAGTTGTACCTCAACATGCTGACAAAAGTTGAATGCTGCATCATGGACGACGAAACATATGTGAAGGCCGACTTCAAACAGATCCCCGGCAACCTATTTTCACGGCCAAGGATAAGTTCCAGCGTTCGAACGTATCCGCACTCAGAGATGTCCAAATTTGCGAAGAAATTCCTGGTTTGGCAAGCCATCTGCACGTGCGGGAAACGGAGTGCACCTTTGTGACCAAGGACACGATGAACGGACAGGTGTACATAAAGAGTGCCTCCAAAAGCGGCTGCTTCCATCTCCTGAAGGCCCACAACGTCCCAACAATCTTCTGGCCGGTTGGCCTCCGTACCCTTCTCAAGGACGTGCTGAAGTGGTATGCGGACAATAAAGTCAATTTCGTGCCGAAAATGTTCAACCCTCCCAACACTCCGGAGCTCCGCCCATCGAGAAGTACTGGGCGATTATGAAGCAGCACCTTCTTAAACGACCTAAGGTAGTGAATGATCATTTAAACTGAAGAAAGTATGGTTTACATGCAAAAAACGGTTGATTCACACGTTCACACAGGTTCACAGAATCTTATGGCCGGGGTTAAGGCCAAGGTGCGGGCATTTGCGTATGGACTGTAAATAAAATACGAGTAAAATGGTAAAATGAAGATTAATAGTTATTTCTTTATCCCTGAAAATTTGATGCCAATCGGATGAAAACTCGAATTTTGCGAATCAATTTTGTGTGTGGCAATTTCATCGTGGACACCCTTTATATTCCAACTCCATGTCAATTCCATTTTAATTCCATTCCAATTATATTTCATTTCTTTTTCATTTCTGTCCATTTCAATTCAATCTTGTTTCCATTTTGAAGCGTTTAAGGTACATTCCAATTTCAATTCAATTCAGTTCAAACTTCAATACAAAATCATTTAATTTGGAATTTTGTTTCATTTCAGTTCTATTTGATTTCTATTTGAATTTAATTTGAACTCTATTTGACATCCATTTCAATTCTATTTGAATTCCATTTCAATTCTATTTGAATTCCTTTTGAATTCAATTCCAATGCCATTTCAATTAAATTTGAGTTCCATTTCAATTCCATTTCAATTCCATTTCAATTTCATTTCAATTCCATTTCAATTCCATTTCAACTCCATTTCAATTCCATTTCAATTCCATTTCAATTCCATTTCAGTGCCATTCCAATTCCATTTTAATTCCATTTCAATTTCATTCCAATTTCAGTTTAATATCATTTGAAATTCGGTTACAATTCCTTTCCAATTCCTTTTCGATTCCATCTTAATTACTTCTCAATTCCATTTAAAAATCATTTCAAATTCCATTTCAATGTAACTTCAACTCTAATTCAATTCTATTTTAATTCTATTTTAATTACGTTTCAATCTTATATGAATTCAATTACAATTATATTCCAACTCCACTTCAATACCATTTCACTCCTATTCAATAAATAAAATCGATTCTATTCAAATTTCAATTCGATGTGGATTCCATTACAATTGACTACAAAGAACCGAAGTTTCAATCATAAAATCCTAAAAAATGCTGGAACGCTCAATCCTTAACCAGCAATTTTGTTTCAATTCGAACAATAGAATTTCTCCACTTTGTTTGAGAATCAGAATTTTCAAAACAGAAGAAAGTGATTACTCAAACGAAGTCCTGAATCAACTATGAATTATTGCTGCCTAACCCTTTGACCCAAAGTGCAAAAATCTCATGAGCACGGTCAATCGCGTCATAAATTTCCAAGCCTTCGTCGCCGATTACATCAACTTAGAAAATCAGCCAGTTTCCGCGTCAACTAGCTCTCACCCGGTTTCCAACGAAGTCAGCCATCAACGCGTTCGTGGAGAGAAATTTTTCACTTAACAACCATTGTGATCCGTTTTTTTTTGTCGTTCTTTTTTACTACGTTAGACAATTAGTTGATTTATTGTCGCCACCATCCAGGATCTGTGCTGCTGGAGCGAGTATGGCGACGGACTGACGCGAGTGCGATGTCTAGCGGTATCAGCAGTAGTAATCTCATCCCGTCAAGCTACAATGTTGTGGGCTCTTGGTCTGGTTCTTCATCATTTGCTTTTCACCATTAATACAAAGAAGGCTACTTTTTTGCGTGGCACCGGCAAACCCACGCTGGCTAGTGATGATGATGATGAATTTCACTGAGGATGACACGTGGAGTTACACATTCCGAGTGTCACGACGACGGTGAGCGGTCAAAGTTGGCGTTAGTCGCGTCACCAATGGTGATCCAGCGGAACGTCCTTCATTTCCCAGAAGAATTCGAAAAGTGATTGCGTCGTTCGTTTCGTATCCAACTGCTGTGTTCATTAGAGAGAGACCGAAGGTTATGCTTTTCTCATGAAACATCTCTATTTGCTTTCGCATGAGTTTGCTGAAACTCGATCTTCAACGAGTAGGATTTGTTTGCCATGGCCGCAAGTGTTGTCGTCGCTTTCCACAAACGTCCCAAGTGCAAACAAGAGATTCAGCTCGGAGCGTGTTTACATGCTCATTGGATGCGTGTTGTCACTGCTGCCGATGTCGTCGCCGGAGGGCCGGGTGAGTGGATTGGGTGAGACATAATTAAAAAGGCTATTTTGCGGCTACTGCCGCCTGTCGATATGCGTCGATCGGGTGTCGATTGCAAGCTGCTTCTGAGCTTAAACTAGTGGCAGCTAGTCACCGAGGCGGCTAGTTAATTAATTAAACACATGAGTGCGAATTTCGTTCCGGTACATCATCCGATGACCGACGCTGAGGTGCAGTTGTGCAGATGCACTGTGGGAGTATAAATGTTTCACTGTTCTGGTTATGGATATCGAGAGCAGAAATTGTGAAGTGAAAAACGTTTCAAGTGGCTTTAAAGTCAATAAAAATCGGAGCCTCTCAGTAGGCGGTAGCGTAAAGGACGAACTTTAAATACATTTAGCATTCAGCAGGAGCAGCCTACTAGGGTGCTCCAGGCGGAGGACCGGTAGAAAAGGTCGAGTTTAATCAATTTTTCGCTTGAATAAACAAATCCTTTTTTGTTTTTGCGGTGATGGTTCTGTGCACTTAATGTATTATCTCATCAACAGCAGCCAGGCTTGGGGCTTTTGCGTAGCTTAGGCAGAACTTTTCTGTAACAAAAGCAACGTAAACGCGAACATGTTGGATTTACTTGGAATCAAGGATGGTGGATAAACAAGTTGTGTCGCTCTAATGACAAGCGGGCATGGAGGAAATTATTTCAGCTTCAGGATGACATTTCCGGGATTGATGCGAAGGTTGTTGGAATAGAGCTCTTTCCGAGCTTCACCAAATTGCTTTATCCTATTTATAGCATTCCAAAGCACAAACAGGTACATGCTGTTTTTTTTTATCAAATGCTAACCCAATCCGCATTAGTCAAGCTTCAAAAATACTCAACAAACATTCCGACAGACTTTGCCGAACGACCTTCTTAGTTGCACACGGCGTGAAGACCCAAACAACCGACACCCACTCGATGAATGCAAAGAAGAACAGCTTTCTCCATCTCCAGACCCATCTCGATCCGTCGAAGTCCGTCCGTAGCCTACGTAACAACAAGTGAGACTACAGATTGCCTGGCTAGCTGCCAGGCAAAAGATCAAGCCGGCTGTGGCATATCCAAACTCATAACTTTGAGGGAAAAATGGGAACAAGAACAACTGCACGCCCACCCGAGCCTCACGGCGACCGAAACGAGGACGTGGAGACATCTTCTTCCGCTCCTGTCACACCGGTGCGGCGGAACTTTTTTTCTCATACATAAATTCATAAACTCAGTTAAAAACATGACGACGACGACGACGACAACAAACTTGGACCGGTGGCGATGGGGTGGGATGCTGTTCAAGATCAACAACATCTCCTCATCAGCATATTCGACGGGTCGTTCGGTGAGAGGTTTGTATTAGGTGATTCCTCGGAATCCGTTTGTTTGCTCATATCGTTTTGCCGCATTTGGTTTTTGCGGAGTTGTTTGGTTCGATGTTCCGAAGCTTCGGTAAATTTACGATTCTGATAAGAGCTGAATCTTCGCGTCAATGGCGTCGAACGTCAATTTATCGAAAACGTTAACTCTCTTACACGAACAAACACCATCCTCTGGTAATGAAGGATAGTCATTTTTATATTTGAACGTGGAGAAGCAAATAAATCGTATTATATCAACTGCCGCGAAACGCATATCAGTCCCATCTCTGCATCCCTTTTCATATAGGAATGCTATGCGTTTCACCGCAGTCAACTAACACATCGCGAAAATCAGTGATAATGATTATGCAGGAATCTTCTTGGTTGGTTTGGCAACAAGATTCATTTTGTTAAACGATACGCTTCATTCTAGTTTAGTTGTGCTTGTGCGTACAATCTAACACCCATTGGCCAGCATTGGTATTAGGGAAGAAGTTTGTTTGCAACAATCATTTAAGTGACCATTGAAAGCAGCTTTAATACGGGAGCTAGAAAATGCTAGCTCTACTGCAGATCCAGCAACGCATTTCAGAATGTCTGAAGAGTCACGTCCATTCCAAGGTTACTTTCACATGCAATAAGCCCCGCAATTTCCTGCGAATTACCGATATCATTTGGATAAGGGTACTGCAACACATTTCCAGATTTGGAAATGTAAAATTGCATTGTTTTTGCATTGCATTTTGGTTGTAAATTTATAACCAGGTTGATCTCACCCATTGCCGCCTCCAAAATGACACTAGCTTGTTCAGTCGTAAAAATGGAAATTGCGACGTTCATTCGCAAAGAATTTCATGCAATCGCGAAAATATAAGTGCCAAAGTTTGTTTTAAGGAGATGCATCAAAATATATTTAAATACTAGTACCGATTTAAAAACAATAGTAAGGATGCTATCGAAGCCACTATCAAAGTGTGATAGTGGTAAACATAGTTGAGAAAACGAACAACTTTTCAAACTACATTTAAACCGTGCAAACCACTAAACAGACGAAAGATCACCGTAAAACACACAGCATGCTATGATGAGCACATTGAAACCATCTCAAATCCACGCGTACAGCGAAAATGTACGCGGCTAGCTTATTTTCGATACATTTCTTAAATTTAAAAAGCCTATTTTTCAGACTACCCCAACGAAAAATGGGCATCCTTATGACCTTTGAAATTGTAAGAGATCGTATACATTTTTTCTATGGAATTGCTGCATAAGAAGCTGATTAGTGTGTGCGGTTGAAAAACGAGAAAATGTATCTGTAAACTGCATACAAAGTTTAAACCCACGTAAAAATTTCAATAATTTGAATTCTGTGATGGGGCTCGGAAAAGTTTTTAGAACATAAAATGAGAATGTATGCAAGCAATATTTTTTGCCACGAAGAGGCCAAGTGTATAACCTCTCTCTCTCTCTCTCTCTCTCTCTCTCTCTCTCTCTCTCTCTCTCTCTCTCTCTCTCTCTCTCTCTCTCTCTCTCTCTCTCTCTCTCTCTCTCTCTCTCTCTCTCTCTCTCACTGTCTCTCTCTCCCTCTCACTATCCCCCTCTCTCACTGTCCCTCTCTCTCACTCTCTCTCTGTCCCTCTCTCTCACACTCTCTCTCTGTCCCTCTCTCTCTGTCCCTCTCTCTCACTCTCTCTCTCTCTCTCACTCTCTCTCTCACTCTCTCTGTCCCTCTCTCTCACTCTCTCTCTCACTCTCTCTGTCCCTCTCTCTCACTGTCCCTCTCTCTCACTCTTTCGCCCCCCCCTCTCTCTCTCTCTCTCTCTCTCTCTCTCTCTCTCTCTTTCTCTCTCTCTCTCTTTCTTTCTCTCTCTCTTTCTCTCGCTCTCTTTTTCTCTCTCTCTTTTCGTTATACCAAGAACAACCATAACACAGGTTTCGGGGGTGTACTCATCTCCAAGGACAAACGCACTTATGATTTATGCTGATACATTTCATCTTATCAAAGCCAGGAATCTACCTTTCAGGCCACTGCACAGGAGCTCTGCAACAAATGATAACTTTCTGGTTTGCGGGATGTCGGCCTTCGTTATAATAGTCAAGTTCCACTACCCTGCTGCTGCTCCTGCCTTAGTCGATTTGTGATAGTGATTCTCACTATCCTCCATTGGAAATTTTAGTGGCTATTCCTGGCTTGTAACACCTATCAAATGTGGTTGGACCGAACTTCTTAATGTACACGATGTTGACGACATGACGGAGCATTACGGCCTCCTATTAAATTTCGGGCTTCGTGGTCAAGCGGTTAGCGGCGTCACCCGTCGTTCAAGTGAGAGTTCGATTCCCGCTTCAGCCTGTGGAACTTTTCGCAAAACGAAGTTGTCCATACTGGTCCACTGGGTGTTAGGTTAGGTTGTCCGTTGTAATTCGCACATATGTTCGATGTTCAGTCTGTACAGCCTCGAGTTGAAGACGGTAAAAATGTCTTTTAAAAAAAGACTGCGCAAGTTGAAGCTTCGGAGTCAACGATTTGACGATAATCAATGGATTCTCACGAATGCAATTTTCTATACGGATGAATGCAATTTTCTATAAGTCACATGTCATGCACGTGCAATTTGGTTTGCGTGGAGGTCTAACAAGCTTCTGGGGCTTTGTTAATTCTAAAAGCAATTGCTCTTCTAGTCCCTCGAATGCATTCTTGGGCGAATCAGTATCTTCTTCAGTTGACGAATCTTGTGAGCTGTTCGCCAAGTATTTTGCGTCTCTTTTCCTCACATCACAAACTGAAGTTGCAGCATCCACTTTACCAGCTGACATTGTTGACAGGGATATTTCTACGATTACTTCGGATATTAGCATCCCAAGTAACATTGCCAAAACCATTCAGCTTTATTAGGTTTCTTTAAAGTTTTATGAAAGCCACTGGAAATCGATTTGCTTGTATCACGGTATCAAGAGATGCCAGTAGGTTCTATATTTCAGTCAGTTTTATGGGAACCTACACAGCTAATTTACAACGATCATAAAACCTTGTCTTTAAAAAAAATACTCCTATCACAGGTTTTATTTTGACTTTATGAACTCGTAAAATGTTGTTTTGAAATGTCGTTTTAGGACTTATTCATATTATTTTATTAACTCTTTCAAATATTATACTAGAAAATTTCACTAATTATGGTTTCAAATTTAAACCCATTCCTGTAGACCACATTCAGATGAATTAAAAATAAATAAATAAAAAGTTTCGGATCCGAGAGTAAATTAATTCGATATTAGGAATGACTTTGCTGTAGCTATGGAGCGGTTCCACGTCAAATCAGTGAATGACAATACTTTAGTATTTTAGATTTGGCCGAAACTTTGCAAACGTGTTCGGAATAACAGTATAAGTGTTTTAGTATGAGTCACAGTCGCTTTGAAACGAGAGTAACTTTTGAGAAGGGTTTATGTGTTTTTGATACAATAGTTTTAGAAAAGCGGTAATTCGGAAATCGCCCGTTTTACATAAAAGGTGTCTGAGAAGAAAAGGCTGGGAATCAAAATGTCCATGAAAAAAAATTGACAATAAAAAAACATAAGTAAAACTTAAAATTTCAATTCCCAAAATACGCAATTTTTTATTTTATTTTTAAATTTCGATGGTAAAATTTCTGCAAGAAAGCCATTGTTTTAGAGGTAAGAACCAAATGGGCCAAAAATGCTTAAATTTTTTTTCCTAATAGCAACTTTGGAAAATTTTTATAAACTTAGTTTATGTTCATCAACAGTACTTTCCACAAGCAGCGGATTTATGGTAGCGGATTTATGATAAATAATAGTGAATTTAGTGACTAAAATAATAAAAAATAGTGACCGAATAGCGAAAAAAAAAATGATTTCAAAATTTTAGTAATTTTTTAATCTTTTAAACATTTGATGTATAAGTACAGTAAAAATGAACTTTGACTTTTGATGTGGTCAGAAGTAGATAACTTTCATCTCCGCGAAGTCAGAGTGACGGTAATTTGGTTTTTTGTGGGTCTACATGCACGCTTGGAACGACCTTTGTTAGAATTACTTCTAACATATCTTGCTCCTCAATTCTTTTTTTGAGCCGTCACCATGGTAAGCTGTTTTCACTACCTTAATCACCTGAGGGTATTTAGTCTCACCTACAGCTGTTTTCTTAATAAACAACTGGTTCCAATACTCCTCAATTCTGTACTCTGTACTCGAGGTCAGCACCTAGCGTTTTAACAAGTTCCATTCGTCAATAAGAAGATCATAGTTGACCTGAATCGGAAGTAACTTGGCGATTTTCACAACATACTTGGAGTTTTCACTGGATGTAACGCATAGTGGGTTGAAGCATAGGCAAAATGTTATAAACGAGTTCTGCAAACTAGACTTTTGACGTAAGACTACGTCTTTGTTTTCGTGTGGTTTTTGGTACAACTTAAAGAAACCGCATTGTGACCGTCAGTAGTATTTCAGCCATTTCTTAGATGGTTTTCAAAAAATTTGGCACCAATTTATCGGAAATATTTCTACGCATCAATTTCAATAGAGAACATTGTTGATTTCGGGCCATATACTATTGAAAAATTCATAAATGTTTTAAGTCTTGCCTTGTAAAGTATATTAACTCTTTCAAGCCTAAGGGATCATATGTGACCCCCAAAGGCTGTATAAAATCACACAGACTGAATAAAAATGTACACTGTGTTTTCCATAAATTTTTCTATCTGGAAAAAATAAAAAGTATATTAGTTGACCTAATTGACGACCTAGAACATCCTAAACATGAAGATGTTCTGGAAGAAAACATAAATGCCTTATTAATAAAGCTTGCTTCAGATAGAATTGGAACAAAAACAATTGCCTGTATTTCAGTTATTTATTATTGAATTCAAGATCTTTTTTTATACAAATGTAGCGTTTTCTACATACTTTTAAGAAAAAATACGGATAAAATTATTCGTCACGGTTTCGAAGGAATTCTCGAACTTCTCCTGTAACACGGCTCATTAGGCGGCGCACACCTTCTTCGTCCATCGTTTTAGCTATCTTATTCCACCAGGTCTTCATCTGATTGATGTCTTTGACAACCTTTCCCTTTGCCTTGAGTCTCCTCTTCATGATTGCCCAGTATTTCTCAATAGGGCGGAACTGGGGGCAGTTGGGTGGGTTAAGGTTTTTCGGAACAACCTGGACCCCTTTCTCTGCATACCATTCTTGAACGACTTTGCTGTAATGACAGCTTCCCAAATCTGGCCAAAACGTTACGGGATGGTCGTGGGATCGAATGAACGGCAAAATTCGTTTTTGGAGACACTCTTTTTGGTATAGTTCCGACGTCATTGTCTTATTTGTAACGAAAACTTTCGTTTTTTTGCCACAGCTGCAAATGCCCTGCCAAATCATGAACTTTCGTGCAAATTTGTCGGCAAAAACAAATTTAAATTTGGCTGGAACATCCCCCCGAGCCGTTGCCAAGTAAAATTTTTGACCTGGGATTTGCCCGAAGTCAGCCTTGACATAGGTTTCATCGTCCATCAGAAGACACCCGTCGAACTTGGTCAGCACCTGGTCGTAAAGCTTCCGAGCACGGATTTTGGCCACACTATTCTGTTTTATAGTCCGATTTGGCTGTTTGCTAGCTCGATACGACTTGATTCCTTCCCGGAGTCGAGTTCTCCTCACGGTACTATGGGCAGCACCGAATTTTCTGGCCAAATCACGGTCCGACAGATTGGGATTCCTCTTAATCGTCTTCAAAATCTTACCACGCAGTTTCCGGTCGACAGTTCCACTCCGACGATTGGCTTGAGGCTTCCGAATCGTCGTCAATGTTTCCTTATACCGTTTGATAACGCACCATACGGTATTTCTGGGCAATTTCAGCTGTTTAGCTAGCTTAGATGCAGACCACAATGGATTTTCCAAATAACTGGCCACAATTTTTTCCCTTCTTTCGGCTTCCATGTTGATTGTTTACAAAGTACAGTCGATTTACGGAATGTCAAAAATACATACTTGAAGCTGTGGGCACGTGGGCGCCAAGAACTTCCAAATCCGTCCACCAGGAGCGCCACAATATGAGCAAAAGTTTGTTCCAATTCTAAATGAAGCAAGCCTTAGTGAAAAGCGTTGTTTTAGAATATTGTATACATGCATACGTATTATTAAATTCTCGTTGAAAAAAGTTATATATTTTTGTATCTTTCTGAGAGGTTCTAGGTCATCCAAAATGTACTTGAGTTCAAAAGATCAGATCTACAGTTGTAACAGTAGCTTTTAGGAATATATAAGGGCATGATACCTGAATCTTTTGGAAGGTCAACAGTCATTATTTGATAACTTTATGACGTTCTAGATCATCCAAACTGTCCTTGAGTACAGAACATAAGATCTACAGTAGTAACTATAGCTTTTTGGGCTTCACAAAGCTACGCTACGTATTCCACCATATTCAGTGAAAATTTTTTAATGAAAAAAAAAAAACATCATGAGATACACGGGGCTGATCTAGATCATCCAAACTGTTCTTGAGAACATATGATCTACAGTTGTAACAGTAGGTGTTTAGAGTGTTCAAAGGGGCAATATGTATTTAACAATAATGATTGAATAGTGTGGAAGACCAACATACATAATACGAGAATCTTGGGATATTCTAGGTACTCCAAACTGTCATTAAATTCAAAACATAAGTTCTACAGTAGTAAAAGTAGTTTTTTGAGCTATACATGGTGACCATACGTATGCAAAAATATTTAATGAACCTTTCGGAAGGTCAACAGTCATTATTTTATAACTTCGAGATCCTCTATGTAATCCAAACCACCCTGGAGTTCAACACTTGAATATTTTCGAACGTAAAAATACACAAGACGATAAAATTGTGATGGTCTAGGTCGTCCAAACTGCCTTGACATTCACAACTTAAGATTTACAGTTGTAACAACAGGCAGGTAGGCAATACAAAGTTACAAAAAATATTCAAACATATTAAATTAACATTCTTAAAGTCAAAACACATTATAAAGCAGTATGGCATGTTCCAAACAATCTTTGAGATCAGAACATAGAACCTACAGTTGTAGCAAAAGCTTTCTGGGTTATGAAAAGCTACGATGTGCATTGAAACATGTTCATCGAATATTTTGAAAGAACAACAGACATTTCGAGATAATTTTCGGATGTTCTAGGTGTTCCAAACTTTCCTGGAAATCAAAGCATGAAATCTACAGCTGTAGATTTTAAGTTTTGAATTGTAGCTTAAAATAGTCAGCTTATCTTGGGATATTCTATGTTATCAAAACTGCCCTTGAGTTCAGAATTTAGGATATATAGTCGTAAAGTGAGCTTTATAATCTATGAAAGGTTACGCTATGCATTCAAACACATTCAGTGAAGCTTCTGTAAGCTCACCAGTCATTATCAGATTATCTCGGGATGTTCAGGTTCATAAAAAATGACCTTGAGTTCAGCACTTAAGATATACGGTAGTAATCGTAGCCTTTTGGACTATACAAAGCTACGATAAATATTCAAACATAGTCAATTAAAATTCTGAAACGTCTGCAGATATCATCGAATAACCTTGTTAGTTTCAGCTCATTCAAACTGTCCTGCAAAACTTAAGGTCTACAATTGTAACAACAGCTTTATGGGCTATACAACGTTAAGTTTGTTTTTTGGGATAGAGTATCCCAAGTAGATATCATCATGTAAGTAGGTATTCCAGGACATTTAGGCGGGACAGCGTTCGCCAGGGCATCTAGTTTTTTGGGGTATGTTTTTCGACATTATATAGTGTGGCCAGATCGCTTAATTTTGGTGACTATTGAACAATAGGTGCAAGTGATTTTTTTAAAACTTTTTTCAATCGGCGGTACGAAAATAGTGACTTTAGTGACCAGTTTCCGAAAAATAGTGACTTTTTAGTGACTAGACTCAAAATAGTGACCAAGTCACTAAAAGTGACCTGCTACCAGTCCTGAATTTTTAATGCTAAAATATGATTTTACATCAAATTTCTAATCGAACTGTGCATATTAATGATCCCTTAAGGTAACCGGTTTTGAGATATTTCGAATTTAATTCCATGAGTGACTAAAAATTTAAGAAACACGCATACACTCAGTAGCAAAAAAAAGCCGAGCAAAATTTTCCTTCCAAAAAACGCTTTGGTCAACCTTCTGTCACTCCGTCAATTATCAATATTTTTAGCTGAAAATTTCACAACACTATAATCAATGTATAGACTTTATGTGACCAAAATTTCATGTTGATAAAATTTATAAATTTGAAGTTATCATAACATATGTCAAAAAAGTCATTTTTGGACATAGCAATTTCAAAAATCCGTATTTCTGTGAAAAATTTAGATACCGTATTATAAATTTCTTCATAGCTTAAAATAATACAGAAAATTATATGGACAAAATTTGAACTGTTTCCATCAAGTGGTTTTGACTACAGCTGGCGTCAAAGTTGACGCACCAAAATGAGTATTTCCCCTTTTCACCCGATATTGACCTTGCTGAAATATCGGTGCAAAAAAAAAGCCGAGGTGAATTCATCTTATTAACACATATGATTTGTTACGCGTGAAATATCCCAAATAACTAGTGTAACCCACGAAGAACTTTGAAAATATGGCATTCAATATGAATTGGTTTGTGAAAACTACGTATACAGTATTATACAGTATTTTTAATAAATTCACCTCGGCTTTTTTTGCACCGATGTTCAGCATGGATATCGGCGAAAAGAAATCTTATGTTGGTGCGTCAACTTTGACGCCAGCTGTAGCCCAAACCACTTGATGAAACAGTTCAAATTTTGTCCACTATTCTGTATTATTTAAGCTATGAAGAAATTTATAATACGGTATCTAAATTTTCCAGAAACACGGATTTTGAAATGCTTATCCAAAAATGACTTTGACATATGTTATGATAACTTCAAATTTAAATTTTATCAACATAATTTTGTCATAAAGTCTATACATTGATTATAGTGTTGTAATTTCGTAAAAATATGATAATTGACAAGTGACAGAGGTTGACAACGTTTTGAGGAAAATTGCCGGCTTTGCTACTGATGTAGTTATCGAGATGTTCTATCAACAAAACTATGCTAGTTTCAACAATCATGAATATTCCAGTTTTGCTTTGACTTTCACACGATTGGTTTGGAAGTTATAGGAGATTACTTCAACATTATTGATTTTATTGTCAATGTTTCCCAAGTAGTTTTACCTATACAGCTACCCGCGATGACGTGAAACTAAATGTTCATGGCATAGAACATTGTTGTAGTTTGACTTCGTCACTCGTCTACCAAGAAATGTTTATAATATTTTTGTTACAGACAAAATCAAGCCACATATTCATAGCAGGAATGTACCTGCTAAATATAATCTGTAGGTATGTACAATTATGGCACTATTTAAACTGCTTGTGAACCTCAGTTTGTCAAACAGGAAAGGAAATCGAAAATGGAATTTAAAAGATTGTTGAGGTGTTGTAGACCATTTCCCAACAGCAATAGAAAATGTTGCTCCGAGTTACTGTTTTCCTGAAACTGTTGTATCAAAAACACATACGCCCTTCTCAAAAGTTATTCTTGAGTCCAAACGTATTCTGTTATACTGGAAATGTTGGCGAAATTTCGTCCAAATCCAAGCGGTTCGACATTTTATGGCCAGTTTCGCCTGGAACTGCTCCATTACGGGTAATTCAAGCATTTTAGGTGAGTTTTTCGATAATACCGTGTTAAGTAGTCCGATGTGAACAATAGGGTGGGACACGGACATATGAAAGAAAAAAATATTCACTCCCCAATGATTTTTGGAAGCCTTTTGGGACCCATAATAACTGTGCAAAATTTCAGCTCGATCGGTGAAACTATATTTTTGCGTTCGAGGTTTTAATTTTACATAGGATTTTATATGGGAAAACTTACTTTTATGTACAATAATCTGGTGAGGTGACCCGTTGCCATCTAAAAATAAGTGAACCAAATTTTCTTCTTGGAAATTTTCCAAGGAAACTTTTCTTTGAAGACTGCAAAGCGATCCGACGATTGTAGAAAAAGTTATTAAGCTAAAACTGATTACAATCCAAACGAACGGCTCACTGAACTGTTTTTCCTAACAACACTGCCACCTGCAGCATGGCCTGTAGCCTGCTGCTGTCGGCGCGAAGCAACCACGTTGTTGTGAGGCGTTTACTCAGCATGGAGGAAAGCCGATGTCATGCGCATAGTATCTTTGGTTTGGATGATACTGTGCACACGCTTCCGGTATAGTGGACCTATTATTTTTAACGGGGTCATTTATTCGCAATTTTTTACATGTTTTTGCACAAAATTTATCCCAACAATTAAACATTTCAACGAATAACATCGAGAGTAGAGTAAGACCTCCTAAAAAAGAAATATAGGCTGAACCTGAAGCTCTGCAAAATAAGATGCTCGGAAAAACGAATAAATATCTTTTTCAGACAATTAATTCTAAATTTTAGCATTCAAAATATTGGTACAATTTACAAAACTGGTACATCTGGACTTTGCAAAAAAATCGTATTTTAGTCAATGTGCCGCTACTAAGACTTCAATACTTCATTTAACTTCAAACCCATTTTAACTTTCATTTTAACTTTACAACCATTTGAGCCACTTCTTCGATGCACTCTGGGATGGCATAATGCTTCAAATAATTATAATAAAACTCAAATAATTATAATAGAACTTGAATCACTTGAATCGCATCCCTTTTTGTTGGTATTATTTTGGGTTTGAACTAGTTTAAAACTAGGCCAACAAAAGGAATCGACACTGTTCCATTTTCTTCAAGCAACAGATTATAATTCGAACTCGCAACGGAAGCTTTGTATAACTTCGTTCAAACGGAGTCAACTGTCAAACTGTTCTATGTGCATGATAACGGCTTTCCTCCATGCCGAGTGAACGCCCCACAACAACGTGTTTGCTTCGCGCCGACAGCAGCAGGCTACAGGCCATGCTGCAGGTGGCAGTGTTGTTAGGAAAAACAGTTCAATGAGCCGTTCGTAAGGATTGTAATCAGTTTTAGCTCAATAACTTTTTCCACAATCGTCGGATCGCTTTGCGGTCTTCTAAAAAAAGTTTCCTTGAAATATTTCCAAGAGGAAAATTTGGTTCACTTATTTTTAGATGTCAACGGGTCACCTCGCCAGATTATTGTACATAAAAGTAAGTTTTCCCATATAAAATCCTATGTAAAATTAAAACCTCGAACGCAAAAATATAGTTTCACCGATCGAGCTGAAATTTTGCAAGTTATTATGGATCCCAAAAGGCTTCCAAAAATTACTAGGGAACTAGAATTTTAATTTTGACCCAGCCTAGTGAACAACCTTTTATGAAAACTAGGTTCATCGAAGTCAAGACGAGCGCAAGAGTTTTCATAAAAGATTGGTTGATTTGATTTAAATGTGTGAGTTTCGAGGGCCGTACGATTATTACAAATTTCCACCTGCTGTAGTCTTATTTCGATCCAACTTTTCCTATAAACGGTAAACATCACTCGTAACAACACTCGCAATTATTGACACTGTTTAAGGTTGTTCAAAATGCAAATTTTTCTAATGTGAAAATGACAATAAATTCATCAAAAGTCAAAACAGAACACCTTAGATCGATGGCCCGGCCTACCCCGATCCAAAAAAGCGGATTTCGCCTAATAGGCCCAGAATGAAATTCAAACGCTCCGTTAACCAAAACCACAAATTTCCATTCAAAACGACTCCATCATTACGTATCACGTCACAGCTAATGGCATTTTTAGATATTCAAATCGCGTACCGAGCTCTCCCATGTACAAGGCGGCTACCCGTTCTCCTGTATAGCGATATCTGCCACCTGCGGAAGCACGGTGTGAAATTTCACTCAACGTGGTGCTGCAAGCTTAATTCTCACATACCCGGCTAACTGCCTTACCAACTACCGAACAAACGTCGCATCGGATTAGCTAGCCTGTGTTTGCGCGTCGAGGTCGTCGTCGTCGTCGTCGAATCAGACAGAAAGAACATGTGTACGAAGCAAACTTAAAATTGCAACCGTCATCGTCATTAGCAGCACATCAGTACTGGAGAAATCGTGTGTGTGTGTGCTTCAGTCAGTTTGCACGTGCTAATCATACCTGCACGGTGATTCTAATATTGGTCTACGGATCTTAAAATTGTCAAAACAATTTCTAACCCCTTTTATATTTTGGAGTATTTGAGAAAATGAAAATTTGGCTTACTTTGGTGAATCGATAACTTCTACCGTTTGAACTCAATTTCAGTTTAATAGTTTCTGGAAGCACGAGTGTTCTTAATGGCTATGTTCATCTCCTTTGGAGCAGGGCCAACGAACAATCGTTTTCTAACCCATTCATACTGCATGTGGCTTTTAGTGTTATTGCAAGCGCACCTGAGTCAGATAGTAAAGTTCAACATAAATTCTCACAAATCTCACATATAATACTTTGCACATTCCGTCAGTACCAGACGGTCTGTTGTGGAATGAAATAAACAAAATTTAATTAATTTCTTACTCTCATATCAGACCCATACCATATTGGATTGATGCTTCGGAGGATAATCGAACTTTGATGTTCCGCACGAATTGGAACCATTTAGCTTCAAATCTTTAAAGCTAAATTAAATTTTCCAAACCGCCATCTCCCCCGAATGACATACCCAGGATTCTTCCAACGGATCCATTCAAAGCTGCTCTTTCATCATAAAACTGCCTTCATCCCTTTGGCACGATGCAAAGTTTCCGTTGTAAAAACCACACTCCCCTTAACGGTCATACATACACAGGAGACAGCGAGCCTGGCAGTGCTGGGTTGTGGTTTAATGAAATCTTTTTCATCATAAAAGAGCTTCTCGTATCATCTCGCGTTGACTGGCAGACCGTCAGTCTGCCGACACGGGAAGGAAATCCACAACAGTTTCCATCCACTAATGAAGCGTAAAGAAATGTCTATATGGTACTCGTGCGCTCTAAACGATCCTATGGCCGTGGAGGGGTGGAGGGAAGTCGTTGCGTTTGACTGCTTCCGATATTCAGTTGAGGCTCCGAATCGAACTCGGAGTTACAGCTCATTAATCTTGAGACTTGGATGGGGAAGCGCGTTTAGACTATTAGACGTTCTATGATGGCGTTTGAAATTTGGTTGAAAATCTGTGGCAAGATTTTGCCACTAATCTATCGGGAATGGCCTTACGCATTGATTTCTATCGCGTTTTAGATCATAAAAATCCATACGCCATCATTAAGCTCTTCTAAGTTAAGTCTGGAAGTTATCAGTTCAAATTTGAAACCGCTTTTTCCAAAATTCGGCTTTGAAATGATACCGGACATCTTTTATCGAAAATCTAGACATTTGTGTTTGACAGACTGTTAACAAAATATGGGGCTTATGTAACGATGAACAAATTGAAATTCAGAAGTTCGAGAATACTATATTCGACTGTGGTGATCCATGAGTCAAGCATACACAGTTAAAATTATTTTGTAATTTTCAATCTATTATGTGCATGACATAAAAAGAGCAGCCAAATAACTTCAAAATCACACCAGGCTTTAAATTTACACGACTTGAAAATCACATGTTGTAATATTTGCTCCATCCGAATGTATTTTTTCAAGTGAGAGTGGAATAGACAATAATCGAGAGAGAGAGAGAGAGAGAGAGAGAGAGAGAGATATTATTGGCTTATTGATTACCCCAACCAATAACTTGTTTACCGAAATGAGAAGATTCAGGTTGCTGCGATGGGTGAATCCGGATTAGTATCAGTGAACAGATCAAAACACAATGGATTCTGAACAGCAATAAACTCTACTTCACACGGCCCGGAAGTTGTTACTTCATATATTTACTATAAAATTATAAAAATATACAAAACATACAAGTTTTCACACGATAATAGGGTTCTCAATTGGGAATATTAGCATATATGATAGTTTTAATGGTATATTCGCTACTTCATAGAACACAGGTTGACCCTTGGGGATAATCATGGATACACATGAAACTAACATAATATGCTATAATACATCCTATATTTTGAACCCTATGAGGTTTCATGTGCATCCACTTGCATCCCCGCCAGCTAAAGGGCTTTGAAAAACGTATATTTTTCACAATAAAACTACTATAACTTCTCCCATAAAGGTTTAAGACGTAAGGTGAGTACAGAGAAAATTTATATTTTGATTATTTGTACAACTTTGTAGAACATTGTTTTGACCTATAACTGCACATTAGTTAAATAATCACAAAAAACTAGTTCCCAAGGCCCACCATTTTAAAAAATACGTACCTCGGCACATTGACCAGATAGAAGGTTGATGTGTTGAGCAATGTTATTTGTATTAAAATTATCTACAACTTTGCCGAAGACACTAACACTCTATCTCATCATATAAAAAAATCAAGTTTGCAGCGGCGCCTGTGGTGAAGCTGCGAACTAAAATTTGTTACCTTTAAATGCGATATATTTTTTGAAAATTTTCATCTGAAGACACCAAAATGATAAGAACACGTTTTTACGAGTTATTGTAAAAAGTTCATGTTTTTGGCGTTTCGTCCCACAGTGCAATGGTGGGGGCGACCCCGGCGTATTGGTTAACATCCATACCTCTCACGCCTATGTCACGAGTTCGAATCTTACCCCCGGAGAAGTTACGAAAATGCCCAAAAGTGGTGTTTGACTGACTCCGACGGGAGATGAACCAGCTCGAAGCTGAAAATCTCGATAATCAAGACAAAAAAAAAACAAAGCAATGGATTACATTGATATATTTTTACCATCAGATTGTTTTATATCACATGTAATTTTCATTATTTTTTGCTGTGCAGATATTCAATGATGAAATTTGTCAGAAGCAGATAATTTCCCATCAACATGAGAGGCTCTAGGAGTGGACAGTAATTTATTGCTAGAACGAAGAGAAACGAAGAGAAAGTATTGATAGTTTCGTTAGAGTACGGCAGGTTGTGAAAATTACAAGATGCAAGCAAGTTGAAAACGAGCGAAAGGGCATTTGATACAGTATGCGATCGAGCACACATTCTTTTACCAAGCTACCCCAGATGCAAGGTAGGCAAAGGGGGAGGATACTCCCTTGACTGGCAAAAGAATTTACGACCGATCGTGCTCATATACTACACAGAAAAAAAAAAATAATTTTAACAAGCGCGTAAAATTTACCCTCGTGTAATTCCAAACCAAAGGAGCATAAACAACGATATTGTTTGCAATCTTTCATACAACAGGCTAGATTTAGGCGTTATCTGGCTTAAATTTACATGAAATATCCCATTATTTTCTGCCAAATCTAGCATTCCCTTTATGTGCATTAGATAACGCAGAAAATTCAGTGTTTCTTTTTATCAGTGTACCCATTGCTTGATCTGGTTCTAGCGATTTCTTGTTTCCCTCTTTCAAACCCGAACATGGGTGAGAAATTATCTCCTGCTGTTGGGTTTATTTTTGGCATGCACCAACTTTTTTACACATATTATCTGCTTCTGATCTATGATGACAAATTTCATCATAGATCGTTACTCCGCGCATTAAGAGAATTCAAAAAACAACAATTAAAGTCAGATTTTCTGATTTGTTTGCTGTTAAAAAACAGGTTTTGATGGTTTGTCTGGTTGTTAAGAAGGTTTTTATGCATCCTTTGAACTTTAGACGTAAGTTAGTCTTCAATATCATTTTTGATGATCTTTATATGATCAATATTCTGTAGCTCGTTAAAATGTTGACAAAAATGGGGCTTTATACATAATATTCAAATTTTTCATAGAAATTATGCTTTCCCATTTAGAACATGTGGATTACTGAAAACACGGTTGCATTCACAAAACTAGGAATTTTCATGAAAATTATACTTTCCTGTTTCAAAACATTGGACGAACAAAGCTCTAAGCTTTCGTTAGCGGTTGGAGTTTTCTATTCCAGATCAGTTCAAGCTCAAAGTTTCATTGAAATCACTGTTGACAAATTTAACCTCACAGAATAAAAAGAATTAATTTTAACAAGCGCGTAAAATGTACCCTCGTTTAATTTCAAGCCATAGGAGGCGTAACCAATGAAATTGTTTGCAATCTTTTATACAACAGACTAGCTTCAGGCGTTAGTTGGCTTAAATTTACATGTAATGTTCCATTATTTTCTGCCAAATCCAGCATTCCCTTTGTGTGCAAAAAAAAAAACGCATAAAATTCAATGTTTTTTGTCCGTGTAATAGAGTAGATTAACCATTTTGTACAGGCTTTCAAGATAAGGATAGATTCGATTTAATATCATTTCGAAAGGTGAAGTTCAGTCTTCAATCGATAACAGTGGTACAGTTGGTAAGTGTAATTTTCAATGAAAAATCTCATACGATGTGTACCAAAAAAACATTTGATAAACTCATTGGATGATGAAACGAAAATTGAGATTACTCCCAAAATTTCATCGATTTTTCCGTCATAATTGAACGCGACTGTGTTTTTGCCATCGCAATTACAAGCAAGTTTTTTGTTATATTATTGTTACTTTCGATGCAACCTGTTTGAAATGTATTTTTCACTATATAGCTTATACATGATTTCTTGGCTTATGAAATATAGAGTAGTTAGTAATTTTGCGGTCAAAATCGTTTAAGAAAAAAAATTATTACTGCATGATGGTTGAAGAATATCAAGAAAGCTTATAAAGATTGGACTCGGAAAAAATGCGATTTATTTATTTTGGGTGTAACTTTTCATCGCGTGGGTCAATATTAATGAAATTTTGAGTAATACTAGTTTAGAGTGTTAAGTTTCTGTGTGCAAAATTATCGCGATCTGTCAAGTAGTTTTCAATATGTATTCGAAACAAGGAGAGCTACGCCAGCAAATCTTGGGCGCGGTGATCGATAATCCTGGTCAGTCGCTCAGATGGATCGGCAAAAGGCTTGGAATCCACCATCCCACCGTGTCCAGCGTTGTGGAGATGTTCCAGGAGACGAAGACCATCGAGCGGCGCGCTGGAAGCGGCCGAAACCCGAAAACGGAATACCCAGAGAAGGCGCGGAAGATAAGGCAGGACTTTAAGAATAACCCGAACCTTTCCACCCTAGACGTGGCCCAAAAGGTCAATTCGTCGAAGTGGTTCGACGAAGTGGAATTGGAAGCGGGCTGGGCTACGTGTTCAAGCCAGGCTGTCTCGTCATGGAAGACAAGACATATATCAAGGCGGACACCAAACAAATCCCCGGCCTCGAGTTTTTTGTCGGTACGTCCCGCATGGAGGTTCAAATTCGCGAAGAAGTAGGAGTTGTGGCAGGCGATTTGCGAGTGCAGACGGTACAGCAAGCCGTTCGTTACAACCGGCACCATAAACGGGCAGATTTATCGAGAGGAATGCTTGCAGAAGCGCTTGCTGCCCTTCCTCCGCTCTCACCGTGGTCCCACGCTGTTCTGGCCGGATCTCGCTTCGTGCCATTACACCAAGCCTGTAATGGATTGGTACGAAGCGAAGGGCGTTAATGTGGTCCCGAAGGAGGCGAACCCGCCAAATACACCAGAACTTCGTCCGATCGAAAAGTTTTGGGCGATAATGAAGAAGAAGTTGAAGAAAAGCGGAAAAACATTCAAAATCGATAAAGCTTTGAAGAAAAACTGGGAGAAATTGTGTAAGGAAGATGGACAAAGTCTCGCCCAAGATCTCATGAGCAGTGTTAAGAGAAATGTACGGGCATGCAGCTTGGGGGAGGAAATTCAGTAACAGAATTATGCCAAAACAGAGTTAATATATAGTTATTTAATCCCTGAAAATTTGAGAAGTATCCGATTTCAAATGAATTTTTAGTGATCATTTTTGTGTGTCTCATTTTTTCCGAGTCCAGTGTTTGATAGTTCGTTTCTTCTCGTGACATTTAAATGGCCATTTTTGTCATTGTGCATGAAGGTCGTGAGATTTGACTGTGGGATTGAACAGTGGATTTAAACATACTGTTCAATAAAAAGCAGGAAACTTGTATATAAACTGCTAGAATATATACACTAAACCAAAACGTCATCCTCTATTCGTCTGATTCCTCATCAAAACACCAATTGATTGTTCAGAAAATTTCACATAGGACCAGCAAAGTCTTGTTCACACAGAGCAAAGCAATTCTTGAATAATATAACAATATTAGGGAAATCAGGGTAAAATTAGCCATATCTTCGTTCACAGAGCTGTGCGGTGACCGAAATCAACTCCAATCGATTTTCCAGAAAATTTAGCATAGGACAAGTCTTACTTTGTTAATCTTGAGTTAAACCGACCAAATAAATTTCTAAATTACAAAAAACATATATATTAGGGGAATCAGGGTAAAATGTGTCATATCTTCATTCACAGTGGGAAATTTACAGGGGACTAACCTTACTTTGTTGCTTTAGAAAAACACCAAACAAAAAATTTCTGAAAAAAAAAACAAAAATGTTAGGGAAATCAGGGTAACATCAGCCATATATTCATTCACATAGCCGTACAGTGAATGAAACCGACTCCAATCTATTGCGCAGAAAATTTTATATAGGACTGGTCCTATTTTTTTGATGTATAAACACACTTAACAAATAAATTTCTGAATCACACAAAAATACTAGGGAAATTAGGTTACAATCAGCGATATCTTCATTCACAGAGCTGTGCGGCTCATAGAACCAACTCCAATCGATGTTTCAGGCAAGTTTACATAGGACTAGCCTTATTTTTTTGATCTTGAGTCAAACCGAGCAAAGCAATCTCTGAATAACCCAAAAATATTAGGGGAATCGGGTTAACATCGACCATTTCTTCGTTCAGAGAGCTATGCCGTAAACGAAACCAATTTCAATCGATTTCTCAGCAAATTTTACAAAGGACTAGTTTTAATTTGTTGATCTTGAGTAACTCCGACCAAAGAAATTTATGATAAACACAAAACTATTAGGGGAATCATGGTACAATCAGCCATTTCTACGTTCACAGAGCCGTGCGGTTTCCTGGAAATTTTACATAGGACTAGCATCACTTTGTTGATTTTGAGTCACACCGAGCAAAGAAATTTCTTAACAACAAGGAAATATTATGGGAAGCAGTTCCGTGCGGCCACTGAAACCACGTCCATTCGATTCCTTAGGAATTTTCCTTCAAGTTAAGGTAACATTTACAGAAATAGTTCCACTCCTAGCTGAGATATAGAATTGTTTCGCGTTTCGGGTACTTTGTTTCCCACTGTGCTTGGCCTTCAAGCGGATGACAAGGATATTTTAAGCAGATGAAATATCACGACTAGAAAATCGATCAACTGTCATTTGCTCAGTTGTCAGATGTTGTCTTTTTTTTTATTTTTATGGATTATTTTTCGTTTCAACAGGTTCAGCGTTTGACGTAACCACAGGCAATGACGTCTAACGAAAGAAATGGGCGCAGAAGCCGAACTTGTCGCTCGCGGAACTCCGGTTCTCGATACGGAGTGGTAAAAAACGCCGCAACGTGGATGTCTTATGTATTTGTATGTCTTATTTTCAACGAATAATCCGAGGTCCATTTGAGGTAATCAGTACTAGCAGAATCCTACTTCAAAGGCGGGCTTCAAGTATTCTTCAACCAACTGCCAAAATTTGAAATGAAACGCTAGCAATTTTGACATTTCAAGTCATTTTGCAATTGTATTATTGTATTGTCCGGACAAGTGTTGCATCGCATTTTTTGGACGCTTGAGCCCAAATTTTTTTTGAACTCCCAGCTGCCTTACCAGTCTTCTTGAAGACTCTCTTCACGATTGTCCAGTAACGTTCGAAGCTGAGGGCAATTTGGTGGATTGATATTTTTCTCAACGAAATCTATACCCTTTTCCGCAAACCAATTGAGAGTGGTTTTGGCATAGTGAGCCGACGCTAAATCCGGCCAAAACAGTGGAGGTGTACTATGCTTCTTATATAAAGGCAACAATCTCTTCTGGAGACACTCAGATTTCCGCATTTATCGTTCCGGTAGTGTAAAAATGGTTGACTTCAAACCACTGGAACATATTGCTTGCCATACCAGTACCTTTCGACCGAATTTCTCCACTTGAATCGACCTGTACGCATCGCTCACATCCTCCCCAACGACGGCAGTAAAGTATTGTAGACCTGGAAGGATTTTTGAGTCCTCCTTTACATAGGTCTCATCGTCCATCAAAAAGCATGCATCCGGACGCTGCAAAAGACGCGAATACAATTTCCGGGCCTTTGTTGCTGCTCGCTTCTTCTGTTTTGCACCTTGTTTCGAGATTTTCTGCTTCTTGTAGGTCTTCAGGTGGTTTCGCCTCCTGATACGCTGGATCATTCCGACACTTATTCCTGCTTTTTTGGCCAAATCACGTATTGACATTGATTTGTTCTTCATGATTAGAGATACCACTTTCTGCTCCAGTTTCGGGTTGAAAGAACCGGGTTTTCTGCTTCTTCTTGGTAGCTCATCCAAAGAATAGTGTTCCCCAAACTTATTAATGATGGTTTTAACACTCGCATGATGAATTCCAAACCGCTTCGCCAATTTTCGCATAGTAATACCCTTCTGACTTAGCCATGTGTCCAGAACCTTAATTTTCACTTCCTTTTCAATACGCGACATTTTGAAAACGCAGAATTTGAACCGCACAAACAAGTAAACAAAAGAAAGCTGACAGTCAAACGCACAGCATGCAGTGTTCAGAGCATAAAAAACCATCACAAATACATGCGTACAACGCATATGTATGTGGATTAGGCTGATGCAAATTTCGTAATTTTTGCTCCCCTAAGCTTAATCGACGCCAATTCGGGTCTTGATAGTCCCCAAAAAATTTGAACACATTTGGTTTTAATTTGGCTTTGCACACGCTATTGAAAGTTTGTATGGGAATTAGTATGGAGAATCTCAAACTTACATTTCCAGATCCCTAACATCTTGATATTATGTCCTTAAACCAAATCTAATTAAGATTCATATAGTGTAAGTTGCCAACCATCAAAATGCCGAAGATACCTGATATGTAAATTTTATACAAAAATAGTTATTCAACAAATAAAATAATAAGAAGTTAAAACATATAATATACATATAAAATACATAAATATAAAATATATAAAATATATAATATAATATATATAGAATAATATATAAAATATATAAAAACAAAATAAATAAAACACACAAATATATAAAATAATAAGATAACAAAAATAAGAACAAAACATCATACCTAAAGTTTGTATTTTATGTTTTATTGAATAACTATTTTTGTATAAAATTTACATGTCAGGTATCTTCGGCATTTTGATAGTTGACAACTTACACTATATGAATCTATATTAGATTTGGTTTGTAGATATAATATTAAGATGTTAGGGATCTGGAAATGTAAGTTTGAGATTCTTCATACTAATTCCCATACAAACTTTGAATAGCGTGTGCAAAGCCAAATTAAAAACAAATGTGTTCAAATTTTTTGGGGACTATCAGGACCCAAATTGGCGTCGATTAAGCTTAGGGGAGCAAAAATTTCAAAATTTGCATCAGCCTAATGTGGATAGCATATATTCGATACACTCCTTATGAACCACAAAGCAAGGGTCCAAGTTTACATTGGTCGAGAAAAACATGCCTCTTATACACTTTCAATTGACTTCACTTATCAAGCGTGATTGTGGCTCGCCTCTGGATTCCGAGGTTATTGGTTCGAATCCCAATGGCAATTTTTTTTTCTGTGAGGAAAATTTTCATACGATCGTCCTATGAACTTCTTTCCATTAGAGAATCTTACGAAATTTGCAATAATATCAATATCTTCTGGTAAATTTCCCTTCGATATTCCTATAAATTCCATTCGATTTGTTTGCTCAGTGTGCGATTGAAGTAGGATGGCGTACTTCGATACTTCAATCGCACTTCAATTGTACTATGTTCCACTATCTGGGCTGTTTTCTGAAAGAATATTGGCATACACAGAAAACTATTCCGCTGTTGGAGTATGAAACGTACCTAATGGGAATTATGCTCTTCCTGAAATTATATGTTACTGACATTGGTTTAGCCAATTTGATGTATCGCAGTAGTCGGTCGGGTTCAAAAAACTTACTACTCATAAAAACTTCGAGCTGTCAGGATGCAGCCCTAACAAAATGAATGCAGCATCACATTAAAGCTAGATTCCAAGTAAATCTGGACGCACGGTTTAATACACCACCACGTCCCTGGTGGTTGGAACAAAACACGTTTGAAAGGCATTTGTTGATGTTTCATTGACGAAGAAATTGATGAAAAAGTTTTCTCGATTGATCGACGTATCTCGAAATTACCGAGGATGTCTCTTCCAGCTATACATTTGTTTTTGCTGATAAGTTTGCTCGGAAATTAATGGGCTGCAAAATGGTGAGTCGACAACTGTGATAGACCGTGCGTCCCGGCAACATAGCTCTGGTCCTCACAAGTTCCTACCTCATGCTTCCACGGATCAACAGATGACAAAGACCGCCAGCTAAGGGTTGCGTACTTAGCTGGTAGTGCAGCCTGGGCACTGTTGTCCTTCTGACTTCAACTAGATTGAGGAGGTGCGTGCCGAGCGTCTGTCCACCAAGGAGGTGCGGCTCAAACAGCGGCTGAGTAAGAAACGATGTATCTCGTCAGCTATACATTAGGAGGCAGTCCCACCAACGCAATGTAGCCAGCGCGGTAAGATAGCATGCTGAAGTCTTACCCTACCACGAAAAATGTAAGTATTCTTTATTTTGTGAGATTTTTCCTCATTTTATTGCCCACAACTATTTTATTAGGAACAGTAGAAATTTGCAATATCCCAGTACATTTACTAGTGCAAATAAAAACAAAAATAAATGTGTTAATTGAATCTAAAGTTCAGTATAGCCGTGAAATTTTCATTTTGTCTTAACTTTTATAAATCATTTTGCTAAAAATGTCTACTGTTCTTTTAACAACTATATAACGGGAATTCCCTGGGGAGGTAGCCTAAGGCAGTCGAAGGATTTGTTGACTGGACAAGGGTTCGTGGAGTCGCCAGTCCCTTGTCATGCGAAGACACGCGGCCTTCTGGCCGTAGCCTTCCGAAGGTCCTCACTGAGATCGGCTGACCCTGCTACAAGAAGCCATCACGTAGGCTATTCTCTCAAAACAACCTCCTGAGAATAGTCCTGCAGCCATAGGTAATCCTTGCACTGATGGTGGGTTCTTATTACACATCACACATCACACATAAGTTTGCTCGGAAATTAATGATTTGACAAGGTATCTGCAGTTGTGGCCCTAAAACCAAGGTTTTAATCACATCTCACTCAATAACGTCGAAGGTTTACATTAAAGAGTGTCTGAAAAAGCGGACTCTTCATTCGGTAATACAAGACCAATGTTATGATCACATGTAAAGTGCGACAGTTCGTTCGAAACGGTGAAATATATTAACTTTTATATCGTTTGAAAGCTAAATAAATACCATTTTGTTTGACGTTTTGATCAACCGTGTATGCTATTTAATTCTTGAGTTATGATCACTTTAATGCGTCCAAATTTACTTTGAATCGGGCTTTAACAGAGGATAACTAAAGCATGAGAATTGAAACCACAAATATTGACAAATAAGAGTGTGGTTAAGAAAATCAAACTTGCTATTTTTAACCCATTCTATAATAGTTAGAGGACAGACAATAATGGATAGCATCCACATCTCTAACGAAAAAGCTACGAGTTCAAACCCTAGCCCAAAACGAATCACGAAAGACAAAAAGTTGAAGTTACTCCAAATGAAATTCCCCGAAAGTGCGTATTTATTCAAAACTAAGTTTGCGAAGCAGCTTAGCTTTGTATGAAACAATTGTCGGAACTTAGTTTAGAATACACTATAAAACGCCTCCTTAGACCTGAAAGCATAATTACAGTCGCACCAGATGACTATTCCTGTGACCACACATCAACAAACGATTGTGCTATACCGGAGCAACGCCATTGAAATTCCTATAAAAGACTAATATTCCTAAAACGGCTGCGAACAAAGCGATCTCTTGTTCGGGAATTTGCACCTCAAAGCACGCTCGCTCCATTTGGCACGTGTAGCATTCAATTTGTCTGGTGATGATCTTACCGTGCACATACGACGGCGAAGCACTTTCCCATTCATATGCACCTGCACATGTCTGCTGCAGCCCAGAGCCCAGACGAACCTTCGCGCCTTGAAATGAAAGGATAACAAACCGAGTGACATCTTCTCTGCCGCGAGTCTATATGAGCTGAATGCGCGAACTTCGAGTGGCATCCTGACGGCTGGTATGCACCAGAGGGTTCTGAATGACGACACAAGGTGGCAAAGTCAACATTCTACTGACGGGCGCTTTCGCGCCACCCCCCTCATCCCTTGCATCGTTCGTGGAACAAATGGATGCAAAAGTGGCAAACTTCACTGGGGGGTGAGATTTTTTTCTCTTCAAAGTATCAAAAGTTGGAAAGAGCATGCAAACAACAGAGCAGCTTGAACAAAGGATCTTCCGCTAACAATTGGTATCGACCGAGTGGGGGAGGTGGAAAGTTCAACAAGCATGTTAATCACCACTATTGACGTCAGATTTGGCATTTTTAAAGTTGATTCTGTCTGTCTGGGTGGGAAGAAGCTAAAAATTGATAGAAAGTTGCAAAATGTGCTGGGTGGGTGTAAATGCTAAACAAGCTAAGCTGTTTTATTCTTTCGAAAACCAAAGGAGCCCAATTGAACAGAGGACGGCCAGAGCTTAAGGAACTAATTCATAAATGAAACAACTTAATCATAAACCTTTTCGATTGAACACACTTTGTGGTAACCAACCAGTTGGTCATCACCCTTTGTTCTTCCAGAGATTTCAGTTCCATTTTTATGGCACAGCATGATATACCGCAGAATGGTTCTGGGCCAATAAACTGTGCATTTGAACCTTGTTTAGCAAACTCGTCTGCCCTTTCATTGCCTTCAATGTCACAGTGTCCCGGAACCCAGAATAAATTTATGGATTTCTCTTGGCACACCTTTTGCAGTGAAAGAATGCATTCCCAGACAAGTTTGGATGTACATTTATAATTACTCAAGGCTTTGAGTGCTGTTTGGGTGTCTGTAAAGTTACAAATACTAAAGCTATGTCCATTTAGAATCCGGAATAATAATATCATCTGTATCTCAGTACTAGATTGACATACAAATATGTCCAATACATCAAAACAAAGGTAAGTCACTGTACTTACATATCAAACATATCAATACAAATAATTTCTCTTCGTATCTAATAAAATGCGGACCTTCTTCTTTATTCCTCCCATCAAACGCTGCACACCTCCGGAGTAAACTTCCTTGGCACATTTGTTCCACATTTTGGTCATCTGAGTCGCGTCCCGAGTCGTTTTTCCACTTTTCTTAAGCTTCCGCTTCATTATTGCCAAAAATCTCTCGATGGGCCGGAACTGCGGGCAGTTGGGTGAATTTATGTTTTTATCGATGAAATCTACGTTATTATCGCGGTAGCACTGGATGACTTCCCGGCTGTAGTGGCAACTCGCGAAATCTGGCCAAACCTTTAGGGACCTTCATGGGCTTTAATGAAAGGTAGTACGCGGTTTTTGAGGCATTCTACTTTGTATAGCTTCGAGCCCATCGTCTTATTCGTCACGAACACATTGGTCGTTGCTCCGCGGCTGCGTATTCCTTGCCAAATCATCAGTTTTTTGGATAATTTGTCTTAGCTTAAACTTCGCAGGAACATCTTGATGACGATGAGCAGGCATCCTTGGTACTTCGTCAAAGCCTGCTGGTACAATTTCCGAGCTTGAGTTTTGGTGACGAAACTTTGCTTCAACGTTCTATTTGGTTGCTTGCTGACTCGATAAGAACGATATCCTGGTCGCAAACGAATTCTTCGAACGGCACTGTGAGCAGCAGCGTATTTTTGTGCGATTTCCAGCACAATGTCAAGTCTAAGACGTCTTGTCTGATCGCATTTGAAAATGTCTATATTATTAAATGTGAGATATTCCAATAAGCACTCCTCCTTGACAGCCAATGATGAACGACTTGTTGTTCTGCAGTACTGGACAAGTGAGTCAATCTTAGGAGGAGGTACTTCAGGATCATCACCTGAAAAATAGGGACTATGACCTCAGTGTTTCCTCTGGTGGTAGGCACCTCGGCCATGACTGCAACAATGTTCTGTAATGGGTTCTGTAGTTCTGTAATGGGGTAGCAATTCATTGTTTTATCAACCAAAACAGCAGTTTTAAGCGAACTCTGCTTTTCATCATAGAACAACTTACAGTCCTGTGTTTGAATCCCTAATATTTTTCCATTATTGATCCATGGCTCTTGAATGAGTGCCATGCGCAGTCCTTCCTCTTTGAACCTCCTACTCAGATGCACCTTTTGCATGATGGAGGTTCACCTGCAGGTACTTAGTTGGTTTCATTGCAGAGTGTTCCACGCTCTTCCTTGCTTGTACGGGGAGTGATAGATCCATCTTTTACCTGCCGGGAGGAAATACTACTGTTTGTCACTTTGTCAGGTATCCTTGTTTTCGATCTACCGCTTGTTAAAGGTTGACCATTCTTGTTTTCTTAGTGGCTGTCATATTTCTTCAGATCTTTCGTTGCATTTGCCTTTTGTCTCCGGAGCGATTTGTCGTTTTGGATGGATGTGCTGCACTTACCGATTAGCGCTACCCGGATGTTTAACTTTCCGCAGTTCTGTTACACCAAACCAAAAGTTCAGGACGTAGTTTCTTTCCGAAATTATTTACAAAGATTCTTCATGTACATTGAGCAACCATTCAGCATGTTTTTTGGAATTTGATCGATTCAATATTTTCCAGCCATTTATGCTCAGTCCGTCCTTCTGACTCTCTATGAGTCCTTTGAGCCGCTCATCGCTGAAATCAGCACTTAGTGAGAAGAATACATGGAACGTATCTGAACGAGGGATATCTTTAACGTCAAGAGCAACAAGTTAACAACCTTTAGTAAACATGGGCTCCAAATCCAAATACTATTACTTTTTTTTAATACCCCGTTCGCACTACAACTTATATTACTTGGTATAGAATCAGCATTTATGCATCTAATTTTCACTGGAAATGGCAATGAGGCATTGGATATCAAGATACTCGATATCACGTAATCTAGTTTGTAGTGCGAACGGGGTATAAGACCCTACATGATGTTTTGTACAAAATTAGAATCGACCTCCATGATTTCTTCAATTCTTGATCACTGTTTTCACTGTCTTAGGATGGAGTATTAAGATCATAGGATACGAATTTGACCTTATGTTCCTTATACCATTCCAGCCTTGTTTCGAGTAGCGCAATGACGCCAAGTCAGGCCAAAAAAAAATAATGGTGGGATCTCGTGCGATCTCAGCAACGTTCTCTTAACATACACTTGCCATTCACACTGACACTGACCGGGAGCTTACGGTTGATCCCTTGCACCGCCGAGCTATTCGACATCATGCGGGATAATGATATAATCATAGAGGCTTTCTTGCTGGCGTAATCGACGTGGCTGATAAAGGATAGCTTATCGTCGATCAGGAACCCCAAGTATCTCAAGGACCTTTTCTATTCAATTGTGTTAACAATCGTGGCCTCAGTCTTATGATGGGCAAGCTCCAGTTTCCTGGTACTCATCCATCTCTCCACAACGAAAATGGAGTGCGAGGCCGTTAGCTCTACCTCCTCGATGGATTCACCAGATATCTCTTGGGTGATGTCGTCTGCGAAACCGACAATCTTCACCCCGTTCGGGAACTCAAGCCGTAGTACCTCATCGTACATCGTGTTCCATAGCACCGGACCCAGGATCGAAACTTGTGGGATGCCTGCGGTGATCTGTACACGTTTCTGACCCACCTCTGTATTGTACACGAGTACACGTTTCTTGAAATAGCTTCTCAGAATCTTGTACAGGTACCCAGGAACCTAGACAATTGTACACACATAGGCCCAGTATTATAGAAACCGTATACAATTGGTGGTGAATGAAATCCATCTCTTGGGGTAAAAGTGTCCCAAGTGACTAAATCGTTCAGTGTATGGGAGTGCAATCCAGAATATGAAATTTTCGGGCGTATTGCTATAACCAAACTCGGCCACCCTTTGATCATTTAAGCGATCAAGATTTTTGCAAACATGTTCCGATCATCTTTTTTATAGTGAAAAATATCAAAACTCTACATGACTTCGTTTTCTACCCTTGACAGTAAGTTGAGGTCATTTCACCTGTAAAATTTTCAAAAGTAGCACTCTTAACTACCCGAGCAGAAGACAACAACATATGAATACCTAAAAGCTTGATAACTGGCCTTGGTATTAAAGAGCTCAGATTAAGAGGTAAAATACCTAGACGCAATACGTAAGAATTGCAAGAAAAATGTCTCTCGAATAACAAAATTTGTTATTTCGGATACCTTAGAATACCTGAGAGGTACTATTTTGGTATTGTCTTACCTCAATTTGGTAGTCGCATAGCATTGTGGGAACAATTGGTATTATCCTCAGGTATTTTACCTCTTAATCTGAGCTCTTTAATACCAAGGCCAGGTATCAAGTTATTCGCTTCTGCTCGGGTATATTGGTCGTCCTGAAAAGGACGGTTGATTTGGGTTGGGTTATTTTCGATTAATGAAGCATTATGACAGCATTGCAGTAAAGCAGCCGTATATTGGGCCAAAGGTGGCATTTATGTTGCATTTAAGGCGACTTCAATGCTTGATAGGCTGCCGTAAAGACGCTTTGGAACTGCTTATTAGTTACCAGGGCAGCCTTCAAGCGAACCAAAGCCGTGACCAAGTAAACCAGCTTCATTACGAAGTTAGGTGGCGGCAATAGGTGATCCTCTGAACCAAAACGGCTCTTTTCAGGGTCACCAAAATAAGTGAAAAGGAGAGTTGACCTGTCTTTGGGAGAGCTTGGGCTAGCTATCTGTAGTACATGAGCACGATGAAACACGTCACGCCTGTTAGATAGGCGGATTCGTCCGTGCCTTGACCTACCCCGCAGTGGGATGTAAGGCAGTGGCGTCTCGTGAGAAAATTAACCGGTTGTGCACTCCATAGTTCCTCCTTTGCCGAGTCTTTTGTGATGTGCCACAAAATGTAATTTGTCAATGTCTCGAAACAACAGAATAATATTGCAGTGAGTAAAACTACTCTGTGCAGACCACAAAGTGCACAAAACAGACACTAACTCATCGGCAATCAAGCTATAGGAAAAAAAAAACATCTACAAACGATCCACGTGTGGTATATACAGGATCTGGTGCACCATTTGAAATGTCCAGTCTGCGAGTATTAACGGAGTATTAAATCTATGAATTTGATAATACATGGAATACAAAATTTTAGACTGAGCAGTGCACGAGGTGCAGATATGGACGAGACGCCACTGATGTAAGGCCAAAGTAACGTCCTTGCTCCGAGTACTGCTATTTCCGAGCCCTTTGCTCAATTTTCAAAACTTCTATTCAATTTTCAATCTACCGTGCACTCGCGGAACTTTCAACACTTTCTCTTCATTTCTTTCATTATACGAAACATTACTGTCCACTCTTGGTGAAACAATAGTTTATTGACAAAATTTTAATCGCATGCAAAGTGCACAAATAATAACCGAAGTTCGAAAGAAAAATTAACGGTTGTCCATACGATATAACAAGTTGGTTTGATAAAATTAAAAGTGAGGAAGTTTTCGGTAGCAAATTTAATGTATTTAGATGTGCTCGTGATTTGCCATTATCAGAGAAAAAAATTGGTGGTGGTGTGCTTATTGCCGTCAATGCCAACCTCCAAGCTGAAATAATCCCTAGTGAAAAACATCAAGAATTTGAAGAGGTGTGGGTAAAAGAAATGATAAATGATGAACTTCATCTTTTTGTATCTGTTTACTTTCCTCCACTTGAAAATATTTCAAGTTTTGGAACCTCAAACCAAGGTTCACTTTTATGGAGATTTCAACTAGAAAACAGTTGATTTTGTTCACGATAATGATAACCTACCAATTGTAGGTGAAAATTAAGCAATTTATTTTTGATAAAATCAGCTACCTAGGACTTCATCAAATTAATCATGTTTGGAACCCGTTAAACGGTTATTTAGATGTTGTTTTTACTAATTGTTCTGAAGATTTTAGTATTGACGTAGCTTTAGACCCACTATGGAAGAATGAAAAATTTCATACTGCTATCGAATAATCATTATTCTCAGATTCTCATAGACAGCGTTCAGAGGATACTGATAACGAACGTGTTTACGATTTCAAAAGCATTAATTATGCTGAAATTAACAGAAAACTAACAAGTATAACTAGAAATGAGAAGAAAAATTAGTTTTTTTCCATTTAATTCCAACTACCTTTGCTTATCTTGACAGATACGCGTATTTCGTCTACAATGTTACAATATTCTTCAGTGTCGTGTACTACTGTCGACTGTCAAGTTATTAGTACACGACACTGTAGAAGTCTGCATATTGTAGATGAAATACGCGTATCTGCCAAGATAAGCAAAGGTAGTTGGACTTAAATAGAAAATACTAATTTTTCTTCTCATTTCTAGTGACAGGTATTCCACTAAACAGCTCAATTTCTCTATAATTTAACAAATATAGATTGGCAAACCCTTTTAAAATATGTAAAAGACATGAACAAGCCCGTTGACATATTTTATAACAATCTATATTCAATTATTGACGAAACGTTCCAAAGAAAAAGAAGAGAATACTAACAAGCTATAAACAACCGGTAGGGTATACACGTGGAATCAAAAATCTCCAAAACCGGAAACAAAAACCTCACAAGGCATACACAAAACCAAAAGTTAACCAAATTTAGATAAATACTCGATATTTGTAAAGCACTTGATGCAGAAATATCATCAGCATATGAAAGGTACAATTCAAGAGTAGAAAATAGTATAAATTCCAATCCAAAGGTGTTCTTTAACTCCACGAAGAAAACAATGAAAACTTGTAACTTCCCATCGTGCATGCAGTTTGAAGAGTTTGATGGTTCTGATAGCTGGAGATATTTGTAATCAGTTTGCACGCCTTTTCCAAAATATCTACAAGAAATCTAACGATATTCTTGGCCTAAACTATTCTTCCTATCTACACGGAAACGAATCCGTTTCTTTTTTCATGAATAAAAAATCATGATACGAACTCTCATCTTATTTCATGATTGAAATGACAGATGCGAGTCATGAACCTAGGAAGTCTTGTTTTAACTCTAATTTTAAGTTGTGTACTCAGCTTCATTAGTCAAGAGTCTATTCAAGAATAACTATAGCTTAGTCAGTACATCCATCAAGTACTTACACAGCACTCCTCATCAACACTAAATTCGAATCGTGAAAGTGGATTTATTTTTTTTGTTTTAATTCAGAGTCGATAAAGTAGATTTGGTAGATTCATGGATAAAGTTTTCAGTATTAGGAATTCAGCTCATGGTTTTGACCCGATTTATTCATGATTTCATTGCAAGCTTTGCTTATGGTGTATATTCATAACATGAAAACACAACATATTCATGAAATCATGACCTGTTTTTCTCGTTTAGAAGAACACATTATTTCTCGTGTACCTGAACATAAAACTGACGTATCAGGTGAAAACATCACAGTTCAAGAAATGTTAATCGCACTAAATGGTCTTGATGCTGGTAAAGGACCTGGGCCAGATGGAAAACCTCCAGTACTATTGAAAGAACTAGCAACTTCTGTTGTAAAACCCTTGTTTTGGCTCTTTAATCTGTCACTTAAATCGGGAGACTTTCCACTATTCTGGAAAAAAACATTTTGAATACCAGTATTTAAAACTGAAAAACGATTAGACATTAAAAATTCGGGCAGTTAATGTCATCTAATTTAGGTCCTCTTTTATTTATTCTTTTTGTTGATGATGTTAATCTTGTTTTAAATCATCTTAAAGTTATTATCTATGGTGATGGGTATATGAAACTGTATATGGATATCTGTAGTAGGTTAAATTTTCAACAATTTCAGAGTAAAATTGATGTCTTCTACGAATGATGCGTTTAAAGGCCGGCTTGATATCAATATTAAAAAGTGTTACATCATATCATATTCGAGAAAACTTACGCATCATGGTTTCACGTGCACTTTAGAAAAAAAAAAAGTTAATTGAAAGATGCAACAAAATTAGAGACTTTGGAGTGATTCTTGAACCTAAATTGACCTTTGTAGATCAATTTAATGCAACAATTCTTAAAGCAAACAATATATTAGGATTCATCAAAAGGATTCATTTTACGGATCCATATGCCATCAAAACACTTTATGTACGTAAGATATATTCTCGAATATGGAACTGTTGTTTGGGTTCCATACCAAGAAATATACATTAGTCGTATAGAATCTGTACAAAAACAATTTTTGTTATTTGCTCTTAGAAAATTAGGCTGGAATTAATTTCCTATTCCTTCGTATGAGTGTCGTTGCAAGTTAATCGATATTGAATCACTGAAGAAATTCACAAAATCAATATTGTGAAATAACTGATGTTACTAACGCGACAATAAGAAAAAATATTGACTGCAAGAGTTCTACCCCGTAGATACTAACTTTGAATTGACGAAAGAAATAAATAATGATTTTTTTTTCGGGTGACTTATTTGGGATTATAACTTATTGTGTAACAGTAATAACACGTCCAGAAGCTATGCTAGTGTACTGTAGAATGAAGTTATTGTTAATCTGTAAGATCATGACTACCACAAATGTTCAACTCAGTGGACCGCTGCGGTTCTACGCCCCAACAAAAAAAAAAGATCATGACATACTATTAGTCCAAGCAATGAGTAGCAATGTCAAAACTGTATCTTGTTTCGGAGATGACATTTGTGTTCTCGAAGTTTCACGCTAAAGCTAACTTGTATTCACAATGAAATGCGAAAATATAAACTTATAGAGCATTAGAGCGTTTCCAGATGAAATCAGCCGGAAAAAGTCAAAATCTTGCACGACCCTCTCCGATTTGGATGAAACTTTGCACATGTCTTCGGAATTGGTGATGATGGATTTTCCGCGGGTTAAGGGAATTTTTTGACTCAAGACATTTTTTACAAAAGGGCGTATGTGTTTTGTAATGCGCATAAAAAAACATAACACGAAAACCGTTGGTTGTAACAAAATTGCGCCTGAGAAGAAGTTGTATTTAATTAATTTGATTTTATGAAAAAAATATGTACACTAAACAAATTTTTTTTTCTTCAAAAAAAATTTAAAATTAAACATAAAAATCAATTAGCAAATCTGTCCAACGTACGATTTTTATAAAAAAAAATTTCAAAAAGGCTTTGAGTCATAAGAAGAAGAATAAAAGTTGTTCTACGATGGAGCAACTTAAGAAAAAAAAGAAGTAAGAAAAATTCAAGTTTTTTTCAATTTGTTGTTTTTGCATTAATAACCATATTTTAATAATATAATACGATTTTTCTAGTGATTTTAAACAAAAATGCTCTTGGTAAGCAACATTCTAAATGTATCCGTTTTCGAGATAATTTGAAATTAATGTCGAAAAAATGGCTTTTTCCATGAAAATATCCCTTTTTCAAAAGTTAGTCGTGATTGTCCATCTTCAAAAGTATTTTTTTCAAATTGTACATAAAATTTTCAACAACTATTCTTTTGATACCAAGAAGATTGAACATCTTCTTAATTCACGAAATTAACGAATCTTAATCACCAAATAAATATTTTGAGTTTTTTTTGTTCATACATGGTTTATTTATTTTTTCTACTATTTAAAAAAAAAATTGTATTAACATTTTACAAACACTATTTCCTAACATTCCTATAAATATTATGAAAAATCAGTATTTTGTCAGTTGAAAATATTTTCGCAGCGATTTTGTTATCTGCAACTGGAATGAAGGAGTGATATTTCTGTGTACCAGGAATCATTTTTGTTTGCTGATAACTACCACCCCATTCTGCAGCTCCCTCTTCATATTCTTCTTGTGAAACATAGCAAATTGTTTTTTTTTTGTGAAATTTTCTTGATTTCTCTTAATAGCCCAATCATACATTCGCACTTGTTATTGGAGGTTCATGTTGTTTGGCCAAGCTTGCTCTTGTTGCCATTCGTTTTAATGTGCCGCCAATTGCATCACATGGTCTCTTACTATGTGAAGTTGCGAAAAAATGCCACTCATAATCAATGTTGTATTTCTCTTTAAACTTTCAGAGGCTTGCAAAAAATTTTCTATTTTTGTATTGCGAAGCATCAGACATAAAAAAGGCCTTTTTTATATTCATTAGTTGATTTAAATACGTTAGTAATTTAGAAATAAATACTTGTACCGCAATTGTATCATGTCTTAGAACTTCTGATATTACAACAAAACTTAGATTTTTAAGCATTCCTGACTCCATATAATAAATAACAAACGGATGAATTGTAGCCTGATCATTGTTCCAATGATGACTTTGAACAGCATCCTGAAGTACAAATGAATAATTCTCTGCAAAATCGCAAATAATAACTACTTCTCCTTCTTTTAATGAAGACTTTGCATCTTTTAAAAATTTAGATTGCTTTGTTTTTATATAAGCATGAGTTAATAGTTTTTCTAATTTCTCGCTAAAATAGTCAACCAATTCATCGACAGGTTTTAATAGCGTTTCTAAATTACATCTATCAGTTGTAATCCATTGTTCGAACGATATCTCAGACAAGTTATGTTTCTCAAGTTCTTTTAAAAATCTTATCTCAAATTCTGACAGCGTGGTTCAATTTTCGCATTCATGGAGGTAACAATATTTTGATCTTGATGATGAATTACACAATAACTTCTCAAAATGTTGATTACAATCAGTGATGAATGAATATTTTTTTAAACTGTAAAGCATTAAATCAATATTTTCGTGAATTACGCAAACACAAACGTTGTGAGAACCTGAAGCATTTAGCAATTTACAATGTTTTGGTCGTAATGCTGCAAAAGTACTAAATCCAATTTTTTGTTCACTGACTTCTTTAAATCGAGTGAAAGTTTTTCTAAGTGATGAAAGTAATAACCGTTTTTTAATTTGTTGACGCTTACCATTAGTGTTTACAGAGACATAATCTCTATGTCCCGGCATGGCCCTGCTGATGCCGTCTTCGTCAAAAAATTGTATCACTTGATTCTTTATATCCGGATTCAAACGATTCCCCGATCTGTCGTTGGGGGTAGCCAATACTCCATTTTCGGCTGCCAATTCTTTTGCTTGTAATGCAAGGTATTTGTTTGTTTCAAATTTGCTCGTTACCTGCTGAATCGTCCACGAACTAGGCAAAACTGTTAATATACGTATGTTATCTATTCTCGAACAATCTGGTTCTATGAATTTTTCAATTTCAATTTGGAAATAATTTCATCATATTCCACAACCTTTGTTTTCAATGTAGCTAACTCTTCGACTTCTTTTTGTGGTGGTAAGCTGAATAGATATTTTTTAATACATGCTACAATTTCGGCAAATTTTTGCCGACGGTATTTATCGTTTTTAAATTCTCTAATTCATATCGGAGACACATTTATTCCTGCAATTCCATTATTGAATAACTCAATGTTGTGTATCCTGGAATAATCCGGTAGGTCACTGTCCTGAGAAAATGCCGAGGTAATTGAAGCTGCCGATGGTATTTCCTCCAAATCGTTCCGTGATGTGGTTGGTGCTTCGTCATGTCCACCGTTTTCTGGTTGCTCCACTCTTTCGACAGGATTACGACGATACGAATATAACCGACATGAATCACAAATTCTTAATGACGTGTCCAAATGGACCATACACTGCATAGATAAAAGTTTTTCAATTAACTTGTCAGTTAAATTTCTAAGTTTAGGCAAACACCGTCTCCCGATTTCACGAAAAGGTTTACAACAATGGTTTGTTTCGAGTTCCATTTCAAATCGCTTCACACTTTACGCTACTTATGAAAGACACTGTTAAACTGATGTCATGACTTTGTAATGTAATCCTTTTTATACGTACTAGGTACGCACTTTAGGTACTTTTTTGAAATATTGGTATGTGCAGGGGTGTGCATGTAAATTATATTTTCTGTCAACACCAAAGGGAATGCATGAATAGGTATAAATGGGCGTAACAATTGTATTCTTACTGGTATAAACAGTTTAACTAATTGAATACATTATGTTTCTACCTGAACAAAATACGCTTGTACACTAACATGGATACTAATTATTTTTGTTTCGGGTTAGGTTTTCATAATATACTGTAAGTAAAAGCAGCAAATTTTGTCGTGTTACCTACAGTAAATATCAGGAATCAGTTTGTCTAGTATTCTCGGTAATAAAACGTATATTGTAGAAAATTTTATGTAAAATTTGAAAAAAATACTTTTGCAGATGGACAATCACGATTAACATTTGAAAAAGGAATATTTTCATGGAAAAAGCCATTTTTTCGACAATTTCAAATTATTTCGAAAACGGATACATTTAGAATGTTGCTCACCAAGAGCATTTTTGTTTAAAATCACTAGAAAAATCGTATTATTTTATTAAAATATGGTTATTTATGCAAAAACAACAAATTAGAAAAAAAATGCATTTTTCTTACTTCTAAGAACTTTTTTATCTTAAGTTGCTCCATCGTAGAACAACTTTTATTATTTTCTTATGACTCAAAGCCTTTTTGAAAAAAAAAAAAATAAAAATCGTACGTTAGACAGATTTGCTAATTGATTTTTAAGTTTAATTTTTGATTTTTTTTGAAGAAAAAAAATTTTTTTTTACAGTGTACATATTTTTTTCATAAAGTCAAATTAATTAAATACAACTTCTTCTCAGACGCAATTTTGTTACAACTAACGGTTTTTGAGTTATGATTTTTTGAAAAATACGCATGACAAAACACATACGCCCTTTTGAAAAATTTGTCTTGAGTCAAAAAATTCCCTCAACCGGCGGAAAATCCATCGTCACCAATTCCGAAGACATGTGCAAAGTTTTATCCAAATCGGAGGGGGTCGAGTTCAGTCATTTGCTCATTTGGCAGAGAAATGCTCATTAGAGAAATTCCAACATACACACTTAGAAAAATTTACAGTATTCGGTAATTTTTTACCGAACTTTCAACAGCTGAACAGTTCGGTAATCCGATTTACCGGATTTCGGTAAAATTTGACAAGTTCCGGTAATTGTTTTACCGGAATACTGTAAAAATTCACCGAAATCCGGTAAATCGGATTACCGAACGTTCAGCTGTTGAAAGTTCGGTAAAAAATTACCGAATGCTGTAAATTTTTCTATGTGTGTAGGTGTCTGATCACGGATAATTGAAATCAGAATATAAGTTTAACATGCAAATTAAAGCAAGAGAACCCATAGAGCAGACCTTTCTATGCTTGTCTTATTGCGTTCCTTACAAAACATAACATCGATTTCATCTTTCTCTGAAAAAAAAACTACCGCCCATAACCTGGGAAAAATCAAGTTTCAAACACTTCCTTAGCTCTTCAGCTTGTAGCAGCATTTATTCATCGAAAGGGATACCTGTTCTCAGATGACCTGACCTGCGGAAAAAAATAAGTGTCCGGCGAAGACAACGAAGCTCTCGTTATCGCGAATTAGCCAACCAAAGCTGCCCCTTCGCACCCCCCTCTCTTACCTTTGACCCCCCCTAAACGCAAGTATTGCACAAGAGGAAAGCTCAAGCCGATGAAATCGTCTTCTTCGCGGAAACAGGTTGCTCGGCTATTATGGTTCTGTATATTCACATATTATTCACTCCTCGAGAATTCCTTCGCACTTGGGGAGTCAGTTCTCGGCGTTATCTCGACTGGCTCCGACGACGTCGTTTACAAACACCACAGGTACACACTGGTCCTGTATCGAACGACTATAAATAACAACACACAGCATCGTACAACCCAAGCAGGCGTGTTGGGCTCTTCTCTTGCACAAATTTCAACACACAACACCAGCACTAATATACCGACCTTTATACAACCGTACGGACAACCGTAACCCAACACCACCACCCAGAAGGTTTCGCTTTTGGTGACTGTTGGGTTGTTGTAGAGCTCAGCAGGATTTTCTTTTCACGTCGCTTGACGTTTTTCCGTCTTCTTTTTTCATCCCCGTGCACTTACTCGTACGCCTTGTTTGCGTTCAAGAAAACCCACTTCCATTCACTTCCCGACTTCTTGATCCTTTCAAGTGCATAATCTGGGTACTATTAGAGGAAATAGGACACCTGGCCCGTCTCAACCCTGTTCGCATGGTGGCATTTAATTGTCACTTGAATTATGGCGAGGAACATTCCCACATGCGAAACCGCATAGCCCCCTATTCTCTCCCATCACTAATCACTACGCCTTTCAGACTAACCCCAACATGAGGAAGGGAAAAAAAAAATGACAACCACAAAGTAGACAACTCCATAAGCATCGTAAAAAGAAGAATGACAAAACTACCTTTCAGTGATAAGCTGCTCTGCACGGGAATTACAATTTGACGGCCTACTTGTCGCCTACTTTTCCTCCGAATCGCGTACAACTCACTCACTCCGAAAACTCACGGAACGCAGTGCTTCACTTTTGACTATAATCGCAATCGCAATCAATTTTTTCGGTTTCTTTCGCAAAATTCCTGCCAACTGCAGCAAAAGTTGAAGAACTAGATCAAACGCACAGGTTAAAGTACACTCTGTAGACTTTTATTCCGCCATTACACGACCGACGTAGCCGCAAGAAGACTCGACCGAACTATGCCAAAGTGCAAACTCTTCTGACTCTTGCTTGACTGGACTGACTGGGTGCTGCTGAGCTGAGTTCGAGTTGTGAGGAGAGCGGAGCCTTCATTCTCCAGATTATTCAGTCATCATAGCAAGTGGTTAGGGTGGTGGTAGTTTAAGCTTCAGCATAGCATTTCAGGAACGAGTGTGTGTGCGAAACAAGCGAGCGAGAGCTTACGAGACATACAGTTGCAGTGCCTAACTGTCGCCTATAGGCTTCAAGCATGGCAGTGGGCTTTCTGGTGAGAGCCGCGAAGAGAGAGAGAGAGAGAGAGAGAGAGCTGTTGATTGATGCAAAAATCGTGCCTTCACAACTGTTCGGTGGGGGTGGTTTAAACGGAAAGTTTAAATAAATCAGTAAAATAGAAACCTTACTATATTGTTGAAGTTTGTTGAACAATGAAAATTTGAAGCAGGTTTGACTATAAACGAAGTTTTGGCAATCATATTTATGTCTCATTCTTTTTTGAGTACAGTCTTGACAATATGTTTCTGAACACCAAAGGAGTTCTAATAGTTTACAAATTGATGCGGGACTATCATTCACAAGTGCATAATTTTTTCAACTGAATATTTTTCTTCTTCTTGAACTTTGTAACTACACTTTAACACACTGAGCTAAGGAAGGAACCAAAAGAACACTTATAGTCAACCAATTGAGTATACATTTTTGCTATCATCTATAAATAACTTGAGTTTGCTTCTATATTGTATATTTTTTGTAAACTATTCCAAAAATTACGGACTCCACTTACATCCAAACAATTTGATTTTTATAACATGGCCACTGTTGGATAATCTGGATTTGGATTTATAGTATATTGATGATTAAATAATCCATACACCACTACTTAAAATTCTGACCTACAAATATGGCCATCATTCTTGGGTCGTAAGTGATGTCTTCAGCTTTGAAAGTGGTTAACATAAAAAAGGATGAAATATAAATGTTACTTCAAGGTATTTATAAGTATAGCCGAAAAATCAGCATAATTGGTGTACTAAGTGTGTTTAATTCGGAAGGTAAGTCTCCAAATATGAACATTTTGTATAAAAATCGTGTTTTGGTCTTATAGTAACATAGCTAAACAAAATCAAAGTGAGACAAACAGAGAGAGAGAGAGAGAGAGAGTTTGAGCTGTTTAGTGGAATGCCTGTAACAAGAAATCAGAACAAAAATTAGTATTTTCCTTTTAATTCCAACTACCCTTGCTTATCTTTATGGATACGCGTATTTCGTCTACAATGTGCAGACTTCTTCAGTGCCTCGTACTAATAACTCGAGTCGAGTTATTAGTAGGAGAAACTGAAGAAGGTTGCACATTGTAGACGACATACGCGTATCTTTCAAGATAAGCAAGGGTAGTTGGAATTAAAAGGAAAATAATAATTTTTCTTCTGATTTCTAGTTACAATTTTCCTTTATATTTTCCTGAAAACATCAACGAGGGCAAGAAGATGGCATTTTTTGACGCCACTATTTTGGGCACAGCGTTTTAATGATTCGATCAACCCGTTTCAGAATTCCAAGAGACCCACGCCCAAACCAAATTTACTTTCACATACAATACCCAGCATGCAAATATAATCGAAATTATTTCGATAACGTTACTATAACACACTTTCAGATAAAAATCAATCAAAAACCAGACACGTTTTTGGACCCATTTGAAAATATGTTTTTGCAACATAGTTATAATAAGACAAATTACACCAACATTACGTAACCTCTGAAAAAACACTTTCTTGTGTCATCGTAAAAATTAAAATTTGCAATTAATATTAAAAATTGAAGATTGTAATGATGTTTGTCTGAAATTATTAATTATGTTGGACATTTCTTTTAGAGTCTCAACGATCAAAATTTTATGTAATTCAATAGTACTGTACCAGGTGTCGTCATCCTGGATCGAACTCTTCTCCGTCATGCGGCGGTCGGCGTCTTCGTCGGATACGAAATCCTCCATAGTTGTTGCTCGTCCATTTACTGCTGCTCGTCCGTTTACTGCTGGTCGTCCGCTACTGCTGCTCCGCTATGGTCCTCGCTGTCGATGCGTTGCGTGCGAAATTCGTCACAAGAATGACCCGATGCTAGGCATCAGTTTTCTTTTATATCTTCGTAAGCCAACAACTGGAAGTGTGACGACCAATCATAGGTAGAGAAACGAAGAGTGGAAAGAGTAGAAGAAAACAAATGTTCTATCGTTGATTGCGAACAGGGATGACGCCAAGTGGGGTTTCCTTCAAACCCGCAGAATAATTTCAACTCATTCAGTGTTTTTTTTTGTAAAATTATTATATTTATAACCACCTTCTATGCTACACAGGGTGGTAGCTTCAAAATCATTTTCAAAACTTAGTTCTGAATCCCTTGAGATCTTTCATTTTTTGAAAATACTCTGTAAAAATGTACAAGCTTTTTTGTTGCCTCATGGATATAACACGAAGACATTTTCCTTTAGCGCAAATGATTGTCTCATCAGCAAAGCAAGATTTGCGATAGTCCTGAGGTAAATTAGGAAGATTTTAAGTGAAAATGTTGTATAGTATTGGCCCAAGAATGCTATTTCGAGGAACACTAACAGGCAATCGATCGGATTTAGAATTTTGATAATTTACACACTTAGAAAATTTTACAGTATTCGGTAATTTTTTACCGAACTTTCAACAGCTGAACGTTCGGTAAACCGATTTACCGGATTTCGGTACAATTTGACAAGTTTCGGTAATTTTTTTACCAAAATACTGTAAAAAAGTGTGTACTTTCAATAAAGCAGTTATGATCTATTAACTATTTCATGATATAAAGCGCAAAATTGAACTTTTCCAGATTCACAATCAAACCTTCTAGCCGAACACTTTCGAATGCTTTTAACGTAGGACTATTATTCAGCATTTCTATACCGGGTGTCATTTCAAAATTTTGAAAAATGAGAGCGTTACGCAAAAGTGAAAGGTTTTTGAATGCTAATAACTCTCGTCCGATTGAACAGAATGACTTCATTTGCATGCCATTTGACCAGAAAAACTCACAATTTTTTGCATTGAAATTTCAGAAAGTTCCGTTTGTATAAGTAGTTCGATTACTCAATTGAAAATGACAGACTTTTGCTGCCATACAAATTTGCATACGAACAGGTTGAAAAATTTGTTTTCCCTAACATGGTCCTAGATAAAGGGTAGCAAATGTCTTCTTCTTCATAATAATAATTTTACTTTGTCGCCGGTGTCTGACTTTTCAATTGTGGCCCGTCCATTATTATTGAATTTGCTTCGTTCTGCATTATCGTGACTCCCTTCTTTCTTGGCAACGCTATTAACGCTAGTATAAACGCGCCATACGGAACAAATTTATTCAGTGTACGACAGCATCTCAAATCTGGTGGTTAATACTAGACCTTGTAGGCCTGCCACAGTCCACCCGGTTGTGGTATGGGAGACAGAGAAATGTGGAATTACCACTGTAATGATGGTAACTTCGGGCCACGAAAAACCATAACGGGAGGACACGATGCTTCTGACAACAAGATGTTCAGAGTCATCTCATGTTTCTTGCCGTCAGAAATCGATGCGATGACGAGTGTAAAAATTATCACTCCGAAATATATCACATTATAGCGCCATGTTGCCCAAGTAAACCGGAAATACGACCAATTAAATTTACAATGAAAGAGTTAAAATTTAAGTGAAATTTTCATGATTTATCCTAAACAACCGTGTTATCAAAAACTGCATTTAAACAGTTAGAGGCATTTAATCGATAGTGGTATGTTCGACAGAAAGTTTTCATACGAGCCTAACTGAACAACGTAAACTATCGCTTTTAAAGCAAATTTCTCGACATTGAGAACTTATTAATCCATCAGGATCATTTCGAAGAGGAAGAGTCCGGATAGGGGAAAAGTTGAATTACATATTACACACAAGATATTTCCGAAGAAGAAGAAATGAAGCATAGAAGCATGAGGCAGTACAGACTGCAAAAGGGTATTAGTTCATTACTATTAGTAACAAATTAAAAATAACAACACACTGTTATTATTAAAACAGTTCGAATAGTTGGATTTTAAGAGTTATTCGATTATAAATTCACATGTAAACACACATACTGAAATTAAAACATTTCAATACTGACCAACCATATGTGTAAATTAGATGATACCATTATTACTTTACACCTACGCGGTCCTACGTGAACCTCGTGGTTATATCCTTGATACAACTTATCTCTATTTTTTGTTGTCTGTAACTGCTTCCATATTAATTTTATATTCCTATATTCAGTCTACGCTGAATCAAGAAATTGGAAATAACATAGATAAGTTTTTTGTTCCTGAAAATGTTTGCCTACGTTTAATAACAATGACAATTTTTATTAACTGTTCCACTCGTCAATCCTTTGATTTTGGGTAGGAGGGATTGTAAAAGAGCATCATAGCTCAAGTAGCATCGAAAACATACATATTACTGTTTTATTTTTAATGTGTTATGCTGTAGATCTGTAATAGTGCTATTTGATTAGTTTTGTCATGAAGGTGTTCGTTTGATGCAATTAAGATCTAGACTTTAGCCACCCCTTATTGGTCATAAAAGTGTTTGAGGTTTTTCAGCTAGGGCATGTCTATTTACGTCTGAAATCTTGTTTTAATATTATGTTTTATAAATGTATTATCATAACTCTTCCGTATTCGAAGAAACAAACATATGTGAGAAAGACCAAAAGCCAACCCAACTAGTATGCTTGGTTAGCGTCGTATTGGATGAAATAATACAAGTTTTGAGCTTAACTCTGTACACATATTTATTTATGTCACCTACTCGTTTTCCACTGGAACATTCAAGAACCTTGTTCAGTTATGCTACTTAGAATTAGATTTTAGTTGCCAGATGCTTACATGTTCGAATATCAGGATTGGTAAAATTGGATTTATGATAAAGTTTTGATTATTCAAAACGTCAGAGCAATCAATCAATTATTTTCTTGAGCAAATGATTTTTATTTAAATCAATGCCCGTACCCCGAATGCACTTATTTCAAATCGAATATCTATTTTTGTCAAAAAGGTTTACCATCATCAGAATAGCAACAGAATCATATGTCACATATAGGCAAAAATGCATGCAATCACACATTTCGTGTTTCTTGCGAGATATTCAAAAAATATATATAGTGACCATACAATAGAATCATTAATATGTGTAAATGATTGTATTGTTCGTGACGATAATTTAACAATGGGACTTATTGTTTCTACAATAGAAAATATTGTATATTGGGACATCAAAAATACAATAAGGGGCTGATTATGTATCTTAACTTTGGATAAAAATAATTGTTTAATTTCACAATTGTTGAAAATTTTAGAATATGGATTATATAGTAGATCTAAGGCGTACATAAAAAAAGCGACTAAATGTTACGATTTTTCATATAATTACCCTGCCACCTGTTGGTCGGTCCACTGGTCAGTAGTCAATATATACTAGTTGCCTATATACTGTGAGCCAAGCCATTTAAAAGTGGTGCAATTTGATTCCGTACAACCTTTAGATTCGCAAATAAAATGTTATTTAACACTCTTAATTTAAAAAAATACAACAATATACCTTCATTACGATACTTATTAGGGAACGTCCATTAATAACGTCACGCAAAACAATCTGTTTTTTTAAACCCCCCCCCTCCCTTGTCACATAATTTGTATGGACCTTCAAATTTTTTTGTATGGATCGTCACGTTTTCCCAAACCCCCCTCCCCCCCCTTACTGCGTGACATAATTAATGGATCTTCCCTTATGAATAGATGCATTATATTTGCTATTTGTATTGTTTTTATGGTATCAGGACCAAAAAGCCTGATAATATAGTTTTCTTCAAAGCTTAGACCCGTTTACATAGCATATCAAAAAACTGGTGATTGTTGTTTTCTAGCTTTTGAGCTACGCTTATTAAAAAAAGTATGTTTTTAATTTTTTGATGACTAACCTACCACTCGGTTCAAAGTAACTTGCCAATCACGTGTCCTCATCAATCTAAGGTTTAAGGTCTCATTACATTAAATCGTTTCATAATAAACGAATTTATGACTCATAAAACTCTGGTCGCCGAAAAAACAACAACAACATATGATAACAAGAAAAATGAAAACTTACATGAAAATAAATAAAAAGTAGAAAAAACATATTAAAACAAATTGAAGCAATCAGAATCAGAATCAGAATCAGAATCAGAATCAGAATCAGAATCAGAATCAGAATCAGAATCAGAATCAGAATCAGAATCAGAATCAGAAAGAGAATCAGAATCAGAATCAGAATCAATCACAATCAAACTAATCTATGTTTTTAATTTCCTAATGAATAGAATGCAATTTGGTTTGTTAAAATATCGTTTTCCGTTCTTTTTTATCATTCATGCGAAAATAGTCGCTCTTGTAACGCGCGCATCATTGTAATTGTCATTGCTTTTCGTCTGCTCTGATACATGATTAGTAAGATTCATGGTCGGCAATGGATTTTATTTTCATTCTATAGTATTCTATTATTTTTGTCTATCTATTGTTATTGTATGGTTATTTTTATCTGTCGAGATTAATTAAAAACATCTTCTCTATCAGTTCCCTGTAGCCGTTCAAAGGGGCCCTGTTATACGGTAAGTAACGTGTAGAGAGCGAATTGTTTTTTTTTTTGAGAGACAATCGGAAGTTTGAGAACGAGAGAAATTTTTTGCAAAGCATCATACAAGAAAATGCATGCGAGAGAGAATGCCTGTCCTACACGGTGCTGCTACTAGTGTTGGTTTGTATATATGTATTCTATTTTGTGTTTGTTTACTGCTCCTTGACCCTTCTATGCTGCTGCTGCTGATTGTGTACGGGTGGTTGTTCTCTCCGCCCGTTTCATTCATTGATTTTTGTTCGAGAGAACCTACTGTTGGTGTGTTTTGATTTGAGCGATGCGTTACGTGTCAAACCGACCTACGTTATCTTTCATGCCGCCTGCTGGATGTGAAAGGTAACTGATTTGCAAAATTTGAACTTCACGCTGTTTTGATTGTTCAGTTTCGGAATCGCACGTTGATACCAAACAAAAGCGAACAGTTTCGGATCAAAGAAAATTTTAAATTGATTTTTCAAGCTACACAATTTTATTCCATTTGCTGCACGACAACAAACACCAACCCATGCTCTGGATCAGTCGAAATAACTGTTTCGTTGTTCCTAGTCTTCACCCTCAGCAGCAGAAACTCGTCCGTAGCATCCAGAAGCCTGATGTGAAGGTGAGCTTTGTCGAACAAGCCGACATACAATCCCAATTGCTGAATACAACTCTCGTTATCAGAGTACGTGCTCCTCAGTGGAATCCCAGCCTGATTGAGAATAATTACCTCCGTGACGAGTTTCGTGTTGCAAATTCGTTCGAAACAGCTATCTACATACCGCTGAAATTGGGTTTTAACTTCCGGTTCCGATTCCTGTAATGGCGATAAGAAAGCTCAAAAAGAAGCTGAATTATTGTGATAAAATCCCGAACTAACCATTTCAACCACGTCTGATCGACTGATCCTTTGTTGAGAGGTAGTTTGAAAATATTAAGAAAGAAGTGGTAATAATCGACAAGCATGTATACAGTCAGTGGCAACGCCCACCAGTATCGGGAAAACGTTAACGAGCCATCGACACTTCCCACAATGGTAAGCTTAAAGGGTGATCGAATTGATTTGTTCTACATTATAGACAAGTATGGTCATAAAAGCAAGGAATAGGCAAGCGACTCCCAATGTCTAATAGATATGCATGATGGTTCTTTTTGCGGTTATGCGTGGAAGTCGTAGAATAATTGAGGATGTGGAGTATTATGAAAGGGTGAAGGCATAGTCAATGGGTGAATGGAAGGGGTGAAAGTATTTACATATGATAATATGAACTCATAATTTTTAGGTTCATTCGAAGTTGTTAAATTGTTTGTAATAAAATGTGAAAAGTTGAAATAATGAGGGTCCTCCCTTAGTTTAGCTGGACAAAGTAATTGAACAACACTATGCTGGATGTGACAGGGTTCGATTTTCAGTTGCTGGTAGAGAAATTTTCCTGACTCTGGACCCTGGACCCTGGACAAAGAGTATACATATATGATTGTATGAATGCCACACAATAATACTGTTGCAAAATAGGGAAAACATCGAAAGCTCTCAATTATTAACGATGAAAACCCATTTAGAAAACCTTAAAATTATTATATAAAATGCGAGGAGATAATGATATTAAAAAAATTAAATAAAATTAAATAAAATTAAACCTTAAAAACTTTTTCAATTTATGTAATTTATGTTTTGTCAACAGTATGGTTGAATCCTACCGTTTAGAGGGAGAATAGCAAAGATGCGGGGGAAAAGAAACTACCTGTTTGACACATGTTTTCTAGATTTTAGCTATATTTCACTTTATCCTGAGTGTGAGTGTGAGTTTTTCAGTGGAATAATTGTAACTAGAAAATGAGAAGAAATATTAGTAATTTCCATTTAATTCCAACTGACTTTATTGTTAACTTTACAGATACGCGTATTTCGTCTACAATGTGCAGACTTCTTCAGTGTCGTGTACTAACATTCGACTGGTAACTAATACAGTCGAGTATAAGTAAATGACACTGAAGAAGTCTGCACATTGTAGAAGATAACACGTATCTGTCAAGATAAGCAATAAAGGTAGTTGGAATTAAATGAAAATTACTAATCTGACATTCATTTTCTAATTATATTTAACTGGCTATCTCCATTCATTGTATGCTATGTTGGTATATAATATTGAAATTTATAAACTATAGACTGTTTCGATAATTATAAATACACTAGTGATTAACCTTAATTCAAAATGCGTGAAATATTCAACCAACTTTTGGCTGCATCCTGTTGTTTACTTCTAAATTAAGCTGATGTTGTCATTTTTTCGCACGGAAGTTTGGAAATGCGTGGTCTCTCTCCCGAGCAAAGAGAACGCATTGTGCACAAACGGTGCACTGTCAGTGTCCTTTCGATCAGAAAACTGGCTAAGGAAGAAGGTGTGAGCGTCGGAGCAGTTCAAACCACATTACGGAAGTATCAACAACAGTGAGACGGGGTAGAAAACCCGGTCCTGCTGACCCTTCAATCGAAGAAAAGGTAAGGGACTATTTCAATCGTCATCCTTCAGCATCAGTCCATGATGTGGCGAAAAAGCTAAGTACTTCGGCGATTAATGTTTTGCGTGCCCAGGAGAGAATGGGCCTGCAGACTCGACGAAAGCAGTAGCAGCCATAACGAAGCACCTAACAGGCTGAAGGTTTTATACTGCGCCGAAAGGAAACGATGTTACTGAATCAGTGAAAGCCATTTACTCTGAAAAAATCGGCAAGAAGGAAATGGTGTGGCAGGTCATATGCGGATGTGGAAAAATATCTAGTCCAATAATTACGATAGACACAATGAATGGTCAAATCAAAGTGAAGGAGGTTGTCAGTCAAGGGGCTTTCCCCCTTACCTATCCTGCATAGGATAGTATGACAAAGGGTTATGTGCCTGATCGGATACTACCGTTCAAATGCCTTCCGCTCGTTTTCAAATTTGTATCTTTCAATTACAAAGCCTGCCGTTGCCGTATACGGAACTATCAATACACTTTCTCTTTTCATGTCTATTCGTTCTAGCAATAAAATTACTGTCCACTCCTAGCGCTTCGCATGGAGATGAAAAATTATCTGCTTCTGCAAACTTCATCAACATGAAGGAGGTTGCTAAAACAGGTTGCTACCCTTGATCAAACAGCATAAGCCTGCAATATTTTATCCTGGTCTTGCTTCCTGCCTAAATATGCACAAGAGTGGTAAAAAGGAACAATGTCGTATTCGTACCAACTGAGATGAGTCCAAAAAACTGCCCAGAGATTCGCCTTATCGAAATTTTCTGGGCTTTAACGAAGGCGAAGCTGAGTAACACATAAAATTAGCGGATAGTGTTGAAAAACTTAAGAATTATCGACCAAAAGTGGTGAAAATGGTAGGAGAAAGCACTGTGCAGAAACTGTACTGCCTGTAACCGCATATCAGTCCCATATTGAAAAATAGCAAACCGAGAAAACGATCATTCAATTTAGGAAAGCATTTTTCTTGATTCAGCCTGTTTGGCGTACTTTTTCACTCTTTATTTTGGTAGTATATATGTAATAGTATACATTGTTTACTGTACAATCAAAACAAAATAAAAAAATGTGTTTTTGAGGAAAAAAAAACGCATTGGGACAAAATATGCAGTTACTTTGTCCATCAAGCATAAATGTAACCGCATACCAGTCCCATTCTGTTTGTTCAACAATATCGTTCTGATGCGGTCTGCTTTGTCATGGGGTTCGTTCAAATATTACGTAAGACATTTTTCGACCATTTTAATTCTCCTTTCACCATGTAGTACATTCATTAGATATGATCAACACCCCTCCCTTTCCATGTAACGTGGCCAAAAATGTAGAATTATAAATTTTGAACATAAAAAGACGCGAAACCTGCTCCCGTTATTTAGCGTATTATGTAATATTTGACCGACTGGAAATTGCTGTTCTAAGGTTGTGTTTGACGGAGATTTCACGTTTCTTTACGAAATCAAAATGTCCTAGAGATAATCAAGAATTACTTTGGTGATAGTGATGAAAGTTCTGTCGACGAATATTGTGGATTTGATGCGATGACAAGAGCTAGTAAGTTATTTCTATCTAAAATCGTGAAAAAATGCAAGGGTTTTGTTAGAATTTCACTTTTTTCTTGTCGCACAAGAAAGAAAGGGGTCATGGCAATTCGATAATGTGAGCCAATTGTTATTTTCAAATGCAGATCAGTTTAAAAACACTCTGGTAAGGATGCACCATGTGGAAGTTTTTGTTCCATAAAAGCGGAAAAACTTGTGTCAGTGGATAATGATCCTCAAGGTGATCCAGCTTTATATGCTCCATTTGATGCTAATGCAGGTCAGGAGAAGGTCTGTGATGCATTGAATGATGTTTCACGTTTTATGCATGCGGATCTTGATTCAGATTGTAGCTTTTTTGCCACAGAGACGGAATCAATGAACACCGGAACAAAAAATAGCAAAAAACAATTTCGGAATCGTGATTTAACAGGAAGACGGCGCGGCGCCTTGCTCTTGTTGTAATTTTGGAGATATATTATCGTGAAGTAAGGATCCCTGTATATTCACTACAGTAACTCTGTAAAGGGTGAGGACTTGAAGTGCTGCAAATTATTTACAAACAAACAAAAACAACTAATTTAAGCTGACGACTTTGATCTGGAAGGTCAATTGAAAAAGAAGAGCCAACCTCGAAGCATTGACGCTGTCAGGAAAAACCAATTAACTTAAAACCATTTTACCATTGGTTGAGGACTAGAAGAAGAGATCTTTAATTGAATTGTCTCAAGCTGGAAAAAAGGGAGACTGATTGGTAGAATGGATTTTTATTCCAATATTATTCCTGTTTACAATTACATGTTTTGCTTAATTTATTATTTTATTATGTCTCCAAGAAGGATTGAACATTTGAGATATACTATCATAATTCTAAAAAGTGTTCAATATTTTTATTTAAGGTGAATCGCTGCTCCATGTATTTTTTCCTATCTTTTATCTCGCTCTTGCCAACTCACCTTGATATTTCAAATTGATAAATCTCGATTGTTAGTGAAAGTAAGCATACAAACTGATGTGATTAAATTTTTAATATCTAGTATCGACTCTGAGTTATATCAATTCTAAATGTTGAGGTAATGACTGTCATCAAGAATGATTCAGCATATGTCCTTAACTGCCACTTCTAAAATGGGACTCATATGCGGTTACTTTCAAGATGGGACAAACCGACCTGATATTTTTTTCACATTTTTTGTAAGTAACTGCTAAATTTTTTTATTGCTTTCGAAAATATGATAAAAAATAAGGCAATTGCGCAACATAACTCAAAAACGTCAAAAAGTAATATGGGACTGATATGCGGTTACAGGCAGTGCAGCTGACAAGTAAAGACCTGAAGTAATTTTTGCCATTTCTACCGAAGTAATTTTGACAACTGGTTAAGTATGGGTGGAATGTCAGTTTTCCTTGTGAAATAATCGAACGGAATATTATTCCGCAAGGAAACGTGACAGCCCCATTTAGATTAGATGGCCAGGCGTTACTAACGTTACGAAGTTTTACTTCCTTTTCAGCTGCATACAAGGTAAGTAATTCCGACAGTAAAAGCATTTTTTGACCATTACTTCGACACAAATTTTTCATTAGGGCATAACTGACAAACGTAAACAATGGCTTCTTTCGTAAATTTTTCGTGGCACACAAGCTACCCATGTAAGCCTCCAATTCTATCGGATAGGTGAACACTTCCTCTTCGAAATGATCGTGGTGGATTGATTCGGCGAGTTTTCAATAACGAGAAATTTAAGGAAGAAGTCATTGTCTACGTCTTTCAGTTAGGCAATAATGAAAAATTTGTGTCGACTTGTCCTATCCTAATGCACATTGCTTGAGAGCTGCATACTAGCCTATACTTACGAAGGCGCTAAGTCAGATCAAACTTAGGAAGTTCGCTACCATGAAACGGCCGAGATCGTTGAGGAGGAGTATTGGGAGGAGCAACGGTCGAAATGTCCTTACTCGTGCTTGCTTTGTCGTTGTCGTTAAATTAATTTTTGGAAAAAATATAAAGGCTAGATTTCCTAACGCTTGCTTGAGTTTTATTCCTCAAGTAGCTTAAAGGCTAGTATGCAGCTCATAAGTGATGTGCATTAGGATAGGACAAGTAATGGTCAAGAAATGCTTCTACTGTCTGAATTACTTGTCTTGCATGCAGCTGAAAACGAGGGCAAACTTCGTAATGCCTGGCCATGTAATCTAAATGGAGCTGTCCCTGTAAAACTACATGTATTCACAACAAATTAAAACGGTACAAGCGAAAACTGTTATGGACGGTTTCAAGACTAAAGATAAACAACAACAAAACACAACCGTAATAAAAATCGATTTATGCGCATCGTCAGCACAGTGAGAATAGTGACAGCGCTGCTTCGTTTGGACGTGAGCACGTGAAGCGCAGCGCAATTGACGAATTCGGGTTGAAAAAAGAAGAAGACACCGAGTGGTGATAAATCTGACAGCTCGCATGATAAAGTATAGGACGAAAATGCTTGTAATAAATTCAAATGAAATTCTAATTAAAAGCGGTTTGTTGTATTATGTAAGAAAAATCCAAAACTACTCAATGGAGACATTTTCAGCAAAATATAAAAAAAAAACATTATAATGCCCCTATTTTGCAGTTTTGGGGTTTTCTTACATCATACAACAAACCGCTTTTAATTAGAATTTCAATTGAATTTATTACAATCATTTTAAAATGTTCGTCCTATACTTTAACATGGGAGCTGTCAGATTTATCACCACTCGGTGTTTTCTTCTTTTTTCAACCTGAATTCGTCAATAGGGTGATCCACAACATTTTGGTAGAAATGTCAAACATTACTTCAGATTTTTACTTGTCAGCTGCACACTAGGCCTGGATTTAGGCTTCAGAAATGGTGCACTAATAAAAGAGCAATGATAATATCTGTGTGTCCAAACATGATTTTTTGCAATAGAATCAACAGATTATATCTACATATTTGAAATCGCAGATACTTTCTATGTGTATAAATAACCACTTATGGTTTCCGTTGAAAACAGAATTTATTCACTAGCAACAATCAATTCAGCGCCATCATTTGATTAGGGTGAATTTGCTTTTGTAAACAATCACTTGGTATGCTAATATCCCAAGTAACAATTTTAGTTTGTAAAAGGATTTCTTCAAATTCACTGTTAAGCTTAATGCTTATCAACCGCCATCTTATTTTAAATCAAAACTGCTGTACAACCTTTGTTTACTCAAAATTGGAGAATCTATTCAACATCTGCTGCTTAACAACATTTGAATAAAAGTGTTTATTCAACAATTCTCATTTGTATTTATTAGACATCAACATTATTTAACAATTGTTATAACCATTGTTAAGCTTCAACTCAACTCTTGAAACACTACACAAATGAAACAGTCGCACATGTTATGTCTCAACCATTGTAGAGCTATAACTTATCTCTTATACAAATTAAATTGAGATTAACTTTTAGAGAGCTTAATTCATAACGATAAAATGTACTACATATAGCCGTTGCTGTTCATGAGACATTTTGTCTAGCTCAACAATGGTTTAACAGTGATTGACAAAAGTGTTTATTCCAGAACTTTGTATAACGTTGTTAAAGAACCCAAAAAATATTGAGTGATCTTTGAAAGGACTTTTTTTTTACCTTTAATTATTTATTCTCAGCAATCGTTAGTACAGGTAATTGATTATTTGTGGTACTTATATTTCTTCATATATTTGAAACAGGTTTTTGAAATAAAGTACCCAAATTTCACTTTGCTCGATCTCAGACTTGAACTCATGATCCTGGATTGAAGGCTGCCTTACTCTCCATCTTCTCCATCCTTGGTTATGCATTTGAAACAATCAAAAGACATATATAAATCTTCAGTCTCTTATTTGCATGACAATGTTTAACAATGGTTAGTTAACAGTCACATGCACATACCTTTGGGTATGAGTTTATAGAGTTTTATAATTGCTTTATAAACATTCCATAATTAATTAAAAAACGATAGCTTTAAATAATTGATTAAGCGTTGCACAATTGTCGAATAAATGTGTAACTGAAGCATATACCACAAATCATCCATCTAATGTTTATTAAATCCTATTTAGGCTCTCGTTTAACTTCTTTATGAGTTCAATGAATATCGTTGTATAACTAAACAATCCGTCTAGTGAAGATGTTTAAAAGTTTTTTTTAAATAATTATACTAGCTGTTATATAATGATGACGATTTTAGGGAAACATGCTTTTATTCCATGTTTGTTCAGCTTTTCTCTGATGATTGAACTGTAGAGTAATAAACAATATAGTACAGCTTATAAAACATATTTTTAAACCAAATACAGGTAGTCATTTAAAAGCTTTGTGTTCTGTTTTAAAAACTGTTATTCGTAAAAACAAAACGACTAAATTTCTATTCAGCTCTGGAAGCTATAATTCTACATTTAATCAACATGGGTGCTTATTAATCGCTTTGAATTGTTTGTTGGGCAGCTTATAAAACATGTTTTTAAACTAAATGCAAGTAATCATTTAAAAGCTTTCTGTTCTGTTTCAAAAACTTTTATTCATAAATACAAAACGACTACAGTGTTATTCAGCTCCGGAAGCTATATTTTCACATTTAACGAACATGGGTGTTTATTAACCGCTTTGAATTGTTTGTTGGGTATATCGGAAGTTGACTACAATTTCTTCAAATTGAATATATCAGCGGATAGAAATAAATGTCCTCTTCCTTCAGAGTGCTTAATTTGTATTTGTGACCTTTTGTTCAAGAAAAAATGAACACGAAAGCTGCTGTTTACAAAAGCAGATTCACCCTAATCTAATGTTGGCGCTGAATTTCACTCTCGTTCTGTGCGTTATAAACACTTTGAAAATTTTACAGTATTCGGCAATATTTTACCAAACATTCAACAGCAGTTCCGATAATTTTTTTACCGGAATACTGTAAAATTTCATCGAAATCCGGTAAATCGGATTACTGAACTTTCAGCTGTTGAAAATTTGATTAAAAATTACCGAATACTGTAAATTGTCTAAGTGTGTACCTAATGTCAGAAGTAATTCGCTGTATGGCGCATCTGATGCTCTAAAGAATGCGCTTCTTCCGACATTAGTTACAACATAACTCATTTTCCTCGAGGATTAATGATCGCTTGATATTATCGATCTTGATGATTGGCAAATAGTATGTCAAGATTTCTTTATATTATCAAAACTGTTGGTCATGGGTCCCCTCTTTGTATCAATATAAATTATAATTTTGAGGAACGCTTTCGTTCACAAATCGTAAGAAATCCCATTAGAAACATTTGACTTCGGGGAACCCTCCGTTTTCTCACAATGAAACGCCTAGTAACACATGCTTTTGTCTTTGGCCGCTATGGCTAGTATTTAATAACGCCCGTTTCGTAACTATGGTAACATCATCGGCCGAGTTGTCAAAACAAATTCGTTCCAAAGAATCGAAAGCAGCAGGATAATTTTTGGAAGTGCAGAAAGTTTATTTCTATCGTTGTTGCTGCTGTAAAAACTTGAGTAATTTGTGCATTATTTATCCTATAGGGTTATTTATCAAAGCTTGAAACGTCGATTCATTAAAGAAGTACGCGGAGCAGTTTTATAGCCAATCATGGTAAGTTATCGATTCTGGATTGCGTTCCTACGATTGATTCCATTTTTCGAGATGTAAATTCTTTGTCCTGCGGTTTTTTTCAGTCACAAGAGGTGGAAGAAACCCTAAAACGGATCCAGTCGCACAAAGGCGTTGTCGGAACGATTGTGGTCAATAATGAAGGTATGATGAATGATTAAAACTGGCTTCAATTTTGGTGGCTGCTCGCCATGAATTCAGACGTCACTTTGTGATGATGTCATGATCCGTTAGTTTCAACATTTTCGTATCGCTTTGCCCACAGGCATTCCGGTCAAAAGCACCCTCGATAACACGACCACGGTTCAGTACGCCGGACTGATGAGTCAACTGTCGGACAAGGCCAGGAGCGTGGTTCGGGATTTGGACCCCTCGAACGATCTAACATTCCTCCGGGTTCGTTCCAAGAAGCACGAAATAATGGTCGCCCCGGATAAGGACTTCCTTCTGATTGTGATCCAAAATCCAACGGATTGAATGCAGTGAGATGCGGTCGTCGACGCAGCAGAAAGAAACACAATTTGAAAGCGATTAAAAACGGTATTTATTTAAATTATCTACATTTGTTTAACGGGGTAGAGTTCTACTAGTAATATAACATTTTATTTTAAATTTCCAAGATAAAATCTAATCTGAAATGTTCTACATTGAAAACAGGATGATTTACTAAAATCTAGAACGATGGTCAATTGAGTTGATTGGTTCCGAAAGAGTCCATTAGATTTTCAACTTTGTGCCCTGGTTTGACAGTTTGTCTCAAGATTTGGTGGTTGAAAGATGCTATTTTTCTGCGTTTGAGCAATCGTTTGCAGTAAGGTTTAGATTTTGTTTCGAACGGCGACCACTACAGTACAACAGCACTCAGAGGAAAAGATCCGGCGGGAACTCGTTTACGTCCGCCTGTTCCATGACGGAGTAGTTACCGATATCGTAGGAAAAGCGAACCTTCATCCGGAGGGCACTGTTGATGGCGGGATTCGTCCGAATTACGTTGATGTCCTGTACGACCGACTCCCCCGGCAGCATCACAGTGCTGGATGGCACAAGCATTTGAATCGAGTACGCCTTTGGGACTGCGACCTACGAAAAAGAGAATTGTTTATGGTCAAACAATCAATTTTAATCTAAACAATAGTAGATTTATCAACCTGGAGCATGAATTTCTCCAGCATATTAAGCGAATTGTTGGTTGTTTTCGATGTGACCACTGCGCGGTCGCCTTCCTTTTTGACGATGAATCGAATGTCGATGTTATCTCGGCTAAAAACGGGGATCGTTGTGGCCGAGTACTCCGTTGGGCTGATTCTGGTCGTGGGAGGCGTGAACGGTGCGGGTGTAGGACTGGATTGGTCGTTGGAGCCGAGTCCTAACAGGTCCAAAATGTCTGTATTGTTCACCGGCGCAGTCTGCTCCAGGGGACTTGGCGTGGTAGTCGAGTTGGTGGTCGACGAACCGCTTCCGAAGGAATTTCCCAGCAGGTCCAGTAGGATATCTTGATTCTAAAAGAAAAGTCAAATGTCTTATGGTGAATATTGTTTAGGATGGATCGTTGAGCTTGAACACTTACAGAGGTTTCCTTGAGCGGCGTGGATTGTTCACTTTGGGATTGCGAGTCGGACGTCGGTTCGGCAACGAAGTCCGAGTTGTATTCCGAGGTGGTCAGCGTGGATATTTTCATCGTTGGCATCTTTTCCAGCAGGGCTGCCCTAAGGTGGCTGTGACTGGTGAAAAGCTGATGGAACTCGACGGCCCGCTGTTGCAGATCGATGTTCAGGTGCACCCTGAAGGCGTTGATGATGTTCTGGATGTTGCTGGAATTGGGAAAGTAGACAACAGTGTTTTAAGCTATTGTTATGTTTTTGTTTGAAAGTTTGGTTTCTTCAGGCCGCTTAAATCGCGTTGCTTTGATTGATGTTTGATTCGAAAGACGTCTCTCTAAGTGTCAGGAACGGGAGACAACCAGGGATGTTGCTCGAGACTTGACGGTTCGTACCTGCCGATGGACCGTATCAGGTGGTGCCCTAAGGGGTTCCGCACCAGTCTTGATGGACTGTTGCAATTCTTTTGCGGTAACTGTGTGATGTCGGACAAAAAAGCTAAATTTGGATCTGGAAAGGGCGGCCCTGCAGAGGATTTGTTCAACGATCGTCGAGATGATGGAGCGGGCATGGCGTACTCAGCACCAAGGATGTGGAGCGAAGTAGCCGGTTCTACACGCGATACTACTGCAGTTACTATCACCGATAGCCCTATTGTCGCTGCGAATGCAACGAGTGCAGCAGCGGTCGTGACGAACGATACAGTAGGTGTGACTAGCCAGATAGAAGGCGCATCGCGCATTTCAGCAGTAATCACCAGTACTTTGGCTGGTCCGGTAATGGCAGCAAATCTCCCCCCTCCTAACCACCAGGTAAATGTCAACATTGCAAATAACGTAAGTGCCAAAAAGAAAGGAGCAGTCCCGAAGCAACCGCCTTCAACTGCAGAACTGATCAACGAATCTCCCCTCTCAAATATACGCGGGAAAGTCGTCGTCAGACGGAATCCGGAACGTCGTGCGCGGCCAAATCGGTACAATAGCTGTGAGTGGTGTGCAGATAGTGATAATAGTAGAATGGTGCAATGTGATAGATGCGTTAAATGGTTCCACTTTTCCTTCGTGGAAGTTACAGAAGGAATTGCCGAAATCAGTTGGGTCTGCCCACTATGTCCAGTCGTTAGGAGCGAAGTCGAACATCAAACCCCAGCTGAAAACGCTCGATCAGTGGTGCAGGCCAATAATCTACCCCTACAAGAATCTAGTGATACAAAATCATACGGAAAGAAAAGCAGCAAGCGGAGTGAACAAAGGAAGATAGACTTAAAGCTTCAGAAACTCGAGGAGCAGAAGAGGCTGGAGCAAAAGCTCCTGGAGGAAAAGTTCAAAATCTTGGAAGAGTTGGAAGATTATGGTGAGACTGATTTGGACGACGACGAGGATCTCGAGAAGATGTCTAACGTTTCTCAATGGATTAGAGAAACTGAAGGGGATGGAGCAGCTCAAGACTCTGGTGTTGTCGACGAAGATTTGGTGGAAGAACCTAGGATAGTTACAGACGGACTCAACGAACATCTAGAAGCGGGCAATCTACGACGAGTGAGCCAGCAACATTGCTCACAAGCAGCATAGCGTAATACACTACCTGAATTCGCTCCCGGACAACGTTTTTCCCCGCAGACAAATCCTACATATGTGCGCTTTCCCACGCTCCCAACACCCAGGCTAAAATTGCAGGCTTCCTCGCAACCACAGACGCAGAAGAAATCATATGTATCCTCAACCGGAGCCAGTTGGCCGCGCGACAAGCGGTGTCAAAAGATCTGCCTGAGTTCGATGGAAACCCGGAAGATTGGCCATTGTTTTTCTCGATGTTCACATCATCAACGCAGATGTGTGGCTTTTCAAACGAGGAGAACATGCTACGACTACGAAAGTGCCTTAAAAGTAAGGCACTAGAGGCTGTTAGATGCCGATTGTTGCATCCGTCCAACGTGTCTGGCGTCCTTTCGACGTTGAAGATGCTATACGGCAGGCCAGAAGCGATCGTCCAAGCAGCGATAACAAAAATACGCTCCCTACCACCACCGGAGATCGATCGCTTAGAGAGTCTGGTCAGCTTCGCACTAACTGTCGAAAATCAAGTAGCAACGATAGCGGCATGTGGCGTCCAGGACTTTGTGTACAATGCTTCGCTCAAGTTCGAGTTGATCGAACGATTACCGCCAACGCTGAAGTTAGACTGGGCGAAGCATTCCAGAGGCAATTCAGCCCCGAACCTCGTGGATTTCAGTTCCTGGCTATATTCCATAGCAGAGGATGCAAGCGCAGTCATACAGTCGTCCACCAACGCTTCACGAAATCGATGCAACAAAAAAGACGCGTTCATCAACGTCCATTCTGACACTGACAATAAGCGATCAGGATCTCCTGCCGCACCAGAGAAAGACTCGCGTACCCAATCGCGAGAATCAAAGGAATGCTTCACGTGCAAAGGTTCTTGCCTTTCGCTTGCAAAGTGTAAACGTTTCATCGAGTTGAGCTACGAGTCGAAGTGGGCAGCAATCCGTGAAGCGAAGCTGTGTCGAAAATGCCTCCGTAAGCACCACGGAATGTGTAGACAACAAAACAAATGCGGAGTCAACGGATGTAGTTACCTGCATCACCCCCTGCTTCACAACGAGCGAACTGAGGTCACTAGAAACTTCTCCAGAACGGAAGCATCTACGAACAGTTGTAACGTGCATCAAGCCCAGACAAATGATGTGTTGTTCCGGATCGTTCCAGTGGTGCTCCATGGTCCATCAAACATTGTTCATACTTACGCATTCATCGATGATGGGTCTGAGCTTACGCTTATGCAACATTCTCTAGCGGAAGAGCTTGGATTGCACGGATCTCAGAAAGCACTCTGTTTAAAATGGACAGGTGGTACCAGGCAAAGGGAAAGCGAATCTAAAAAAGTAGAGGTGGCTATTTCTTCGATAAATGACACATCCCAAATATATGAAATGTCAGACGTTCGTACTATACAGGAGTTAAAACTTCGACCACAAACCCTGATAGCTTCCGAAGTGCAAAGTCGGTATTGTCATCTTGCTGGAATCCCCTTCGATTCCTACACCGATGTAAGTCCACGAATCCTGATTGGTCTGGACAACGCGCAACTAGGACATGCGTTCAAAAGTCGGGAAGGGAAGCCATCTGAACCGATAGCCGTCAAACACGTCTAGGATGGATTGTATACGGAAGCTGCTAGGCCAATAATCACCTCGAAAGTCATATCAACTATCATGCCATACAAGTTTGCGAGTGTAACGAAGGTTCAGACTTAAGTCTCCACGTAGCGATGAAAAACTACTTCACTCTCGACAGCATGGGTATCTCCAAGCCTGAGAAGTTACCGCTCTCCGTAGACAATCAGCGTGCTATGGATATTCTTAAAGCCGTGACAATACCGAAGAATGGCCGCTTCGAATCGGGCCTTATTTGGAAGTATGCTAGGCTCCCCAACAGTAAAGCGATGGCACTCCGGAGATGGGAGTGCTTAGAGCGGCGCATGAAGAATCACGAAGGATTAGCGAAAGCGCTGCGCGCAAAAATGACCAAGTACGTCCAGAGAGGGTACGTCCGGAAATTGACCAGAGATGAGCTAAAGACTCGCCAACCGCGCGAGTGGTACCTGCCAGTGTTTCCTGTTTTTAATCCTAACAAACCGGGAAAATTGAGGTTGGTTTGAGATGCAGCTGCAAATGTTCATGGAATCTCCCTAAACTCGGTCTTATTGAAAGGACCCGACCAGGTAATTTCACTTCTGTCTGTTTTGAATCAGTTCCGAGTCGCAGTATGCGGGGACATACGCGAAATGTTCCATCAAGTTCTGATGCGATCTGATGATCAGCATTGTCTGCGATTCTATTGGAAGGAACATTCAAGGGAAAGCCCGCCGGATGTATACGTTATGTTAGTGATGACATTTGGCGCTTGCTGCTCGCCAACAACTGCACAGTACATAAAAAACATCAATGCGAAACGATTCGAACAAGAGTACCCACAAGCCGTGGATGCCATTGTCAGAGGATTAATTTAGCTTGGGGTTTTAGAGTGTGGGCAGGAACAGAATTGGCCTTGAGTAGAACAATCTTACTGATCGGTCTCATGAATCTTGATCTGGATGTTGCCTCTACGGAGGTACGGATTTTTCGATCTCGTTCGCGAATCACCTTCTCGATCAATCCCTTTGGCCAGCATCCATTTTCCAGACAACAGCAGGAGTATCGGCTGTTTTTGTCGGTGTTTGGAACGAGAAAGAAGCATTATTATCCGACTTGACAGGTGTTTCAAAACTGAATCCTCAAGTTATTTTAGGTGGCTCACTTGATTTACCAGTTTCCACCGGCTTCGGATGATCAATTTTTCAATCGAAGTCTTCTTTGGCGATTCTTCCTCATCTTCATCGTCGAAGCCTTCACTCAAACAACTCAAAATCATCAATAACTTCGACTTCTCAACCTGCTTCAAAGTAACCTTACTGCTGTTCAAAATCAGCGATTTATCTTTCGGCTTGATGGAGCTAATTCGTCCTCCCATTTCCTCCTCGTCTTCCTGTGCTTCACTATCGCTGATCACGGGCCTGACAACCGTTTCATCGTATTTCTTATTGAGCAACGCCAGTTTCGGTTGTGTTGGCTTAGGCCTTTTCGACGTCATAATTTCCGGAACATTCCTTGCAATCTACTCGCCTTAACGGGCTCGCGATTTTCAACTCTTCCATCCGCGGCCACGATGGCATTCAATCCAACTACATTTCTCATAGGAGTGGGACAAGTTTGATCCACATTCAACCTGCCTGGTTTCGGTTGAACCTGCTCGACTCTCTTTGGAGTACTCATCACCCGACTGGAACTTAACGAACTCAAAATATCATTGTTTTTGGAGGACAGACGCTTCTTGCCGGAACCCTTCAGCGGTGGCGAGGTGGACGATGTTAGCTCCCTTGCTCGTTTCGTTCCGCCACCTCCACCGGAATCAACTTCCGGCAGTTCCTTACACTGTTTCTTGATCCTGTCTGCATCCAACTCTTCATTGTTTATCCTGTTCCGGGAAATCTCCTTCAGTGCATCCAGGACACTTCTGGTCGATGCAGGTTCCAACTCTATCGTCGGTGATATAACCTTAATCTCGACAGGTTCAACGGTAGGCTCGGTTTCACCGTGAATTGTCCATCCAAGATGACAACGGGTGAGCTGCAAACCTCGGACCTAGTACTGCACTGTCTTCAATGGCACTATCAGGCCAGCATTGTTTGACCCATCAGCAGAACCGGTGCGACGTCCTTGATGGTATTCAGCTTGTCTTCAACCAGGAAGGGGTAAAGGCTTCTTATTCTGTCAACGTCCAATTTGACTGTCGGCAGATTAATGTAGTTGATTGTTCGAACGTTATGGAGTTCGAAGCACTTCGCGTCGTTAGCTTGACTAGAGATATGTAGATTAAGCAGCATCGATTCTTCGTCCCTATGAGTAATTCCATTCTTCCAATGGTAAGTGACTAGTTGGATTGGGTCAGACAATCTCATCTGGAGCGTAGAGGGGCGCTAGTCGCCGCGAAGCCAGCACTAAATGGGGAGATAAAGGACAGCAAGAGAGCCTGCTTCGAGGGTCTGTGTCAGTAGGCCAATATGAATCCGTGCTTTCATCAGAGCTGCTGCAGGTGATCGTTGGGGGACTCTTTCCGAGCCACGACCCGAGTCCATGCCCCCCGCCGCCGTAGATTTGTTCCATGGCCAGCCTTCCAGTATCCCAGACCTTAACGGTGTCATAGCGACGGAAGGGTGGACGGCTCAGCCGAACACCAGAGACCACGTGGGCACTGAAAACGGCACAACGGAGGCACAACGCAACGAGGCGACGATGACGAATGAGGAACGATAGCGACTTTGCGATAGCAAAGTCGCTAAACGTGAACAAAGCGCCGGGACCGGATGGTATTCCGAACCTGGCCATCAAGACGGCTATCTTGCTGGATCCCAAAATGTTCAGGGTGGTGATGCAGAAGTGTCTGGACGAGGGCATCTTCTCGGACGCCTGGAAAAATCAGAACCTTGTGTTGCTACCAAAGACAGGGAAGTCACCAGGAGATCCATCGGCATATAGACCTATATGTCTGTTGGATACAGCGGGTAAGGTGCTCGAGACGGTAATCCTTAACAGACTGACAACATACACGGAGGGTATAGGCGGTCTGTCTAATAATCAGTTAAGCTTCCGTAAAGGGAAGTCGACGTTGGATGCCATCCTGGCCGTCACCAAGACGGCTGAGGTGGCAATCCAGCGCAAGAGGCGAGGAGTACGATACTGGGCAGTGGTCACCCTTGACGTGAGAAATGCATTCAATAGCGCCAGTTGGGTGGCTATTTCCGACTCGCTCCAACGCCTTCAGGTTCCTGGGTACCTGTACAAGATTCTTGGAAGTTACTTCCAGAATCGCGTACTGGTAACAACATAGAGGCAGGCCAGAAACGTGTCCAGATCACCGCAGGCGTCACACAAGGTTCGATCCTGGGTCCGGTGTTATGGAACACGATGCACAATGAGGTACTACTGCTTGAGTTCCCGAGCGGGGTGAAGATAGTCGGGTTCGCAGACGACATCACCCTAGAGATATGTGGTGAATCCATCGAAGAGGTCGAGTTAACGGCCTCACACTCCATTGGCATTGTGGAGAGATGAATGAGTTCCAGGCAATTGGAGCTAGCAGACTATAGGACTGAGGTCACGGTGGTGAATAATCGGAAACCGGAGCAACATGCGACGATCAGTGTAGGTAACTGCACAGTAGAAGAGGTTCTTGAAGTATCTTGGGGTTATGATCGACGATAAGCTGTCCTTGTCTGTCACGTCGATTACGCCTGCAAGAAAGCCTCTATGGCATATATCCGGCATGATGTGATGCTCGGCGGTGCATGAGAAGCGTAAACTCCTGGCCAGTGTCTCGCTGTCCATACTTAGGTACGGCGGGATGCATGGATCACCGCCTTGAGTACCAAGAGTTAGTAAGCTAGAGAGTACGCATAGGCGTATGTGCCTAAGAGTGGTTAGTGCATACCGAACGGTATCACGCGACGCAGTTTGCGTCCTAGCGGCGATGATGCCAATAGGCATGGTCATAAAAGGGACGTAGAGTGCGTCGAACAACGTGGGGCAAGAGGTATTCGGAAGACCACTAGAGCCGCATCCATGGTTAAGTGGCAAAGGGAATGGAACAACTCCACCAAAGGTCAGTGGACCCGCCGACTAATACCGGAATTAACCGGGTGGGTTGGTAGACGACACGGTGAAGTAAACTTCCACTTAACATAGATATTGTCTAGCCAAGGCTGTTTTAGACAATACCTGCACAAATATGGGCATGCACAGTCCTCCACATGCAACGAGTGCGCGGGAGTTGAGGAAACTGCGGAACATGTGTTCTTCGCATGTCCTCGCTTCGACGGCACGGGATCCGGCATGATTGCCGTAAGCGGTCACGACACGACGCCGGATAATTTGGTCCAAAGGACCGGGACGTCTGGGACGCGTTATGCAGAGCAGCCTTCCAGATCATCCTCGATCTCTAACAGAAAATGGCGAAACGACCAACGGCAGGTCGCAGGGACCACCTAACTACTAAAACCCTAAGTAGTTAGACATAGTGGGTGCTTAACAAGCACAATAGTGGTCCAGAGCTTAAGGCACGGGTTGGGTTTTTAGTGTTTGGACTCGCGGAAAGATCTTCTTGGAACTTCATTAGCATGCACAAGCTCATGGTGGTTCTTCTTACAAATGGCACAGGAACTATTCGACTTGCATCTTCCACGGTTGTGGTCTCCTTCCAAACAAATATAGCAGACCTTGCAATTCCTTGCAATCAAACGGCGTTGCTCTACAGATGACTTGACAAATTTTCCACATTTTGCAAGGCTCTTGTGCTCAGAGAAACCACACAAAGGACATTTCCTCCTATGTTGGTCTTTGTCGTCCTCCTCGATGTTGATGTTGAGAACCTGTGGCCTTGGTTTAGCGCCCATCACTTGCCTCTTGCTGAACGACTTAGTACTGATGCTGGCAAGCTGATTCTCCCTCATCAACATCGCTTTGTGGCGGATGTACATCTGCTTACTAAAGCCAGGAAGTTTTTTAGCAAGATCCGAGATCAATTCAGGATTCATTAGGTGAATTTCGACTTCCATGTACTTCAGTGCCACTGGTGTACCAACTACAGCGTTGAAGAAAGACCGAAACGATTCAATATTGTTTTCTTTTACCTGATTCAGATTCCGCAAGATTTCGAATCGGTCGATGTTGTCATT
>JASCZW010001709.1:0-54851 GCA_034211315.2 Aedes japonicus
TACTACCAAAATGTACGGGGACTGCGCACAAAACTGGACGACTTCTACACTGCGGCGAACGAGTCTTCGTTTGAGATATTGGTTCTCACAGAAACCTGGCTGGACGACGCTATCGAATCCCGCATGCTGTTTGACGAGAGCTACACGGTCTACCGATGTGACCGTAATCCACTAACCAGCAACAAGAAACGTTCCGGAGGTGTATTAATTGCTGTGCATAACAGTTTATCATCGTCGACACTGGAGGTAAATGATCATACTATTGAACATGTTTGGGTCACTATTAAGCTCAGCCAATACTCGCTTATTGTCGGTGGTATCTACATACCTCCAGATATGGCGAGTGATCATTTGATTTTACGCCGTCATGCTGCTTGTGTGGAGGAAATTTCGATGGCCACTGCGGACGGTGACAAACTCGCTATATTAGGGGACTTCAATCTACCTAGTTTACGATGGACACGATTTGATGGGCCGTTTTGTATTGTTGAACGTTCTAATTCAACTTTATCTCGATCATGTACTACCTTGTTGGATTGCATGTATTCGAACGGCTTAGAACAAGTCAACGATATCAAGAATCATGCAGGAAACACGCTTGACCTTGTTCTTGTTAATGATTCGTTTGGGAGACAATTTGAGCTCGAAGAAGCTGTCGAACCACTAATTTCCGTTGATCCGCCTCATCCTCCCTATATTTTGATCGTTCAAAGCGATATTGAAACATGTAGTGCCAACAGCAGATATGATCTTGCTGCCTTTGACTTCAAAAATGCTAACTATGATGTCATGAGCCAACGATTGATGGAAATCGATTGGTTTACTGTCTGTATCTGCACTGAGGTCGATGATTGTGTAAGCAAATTTTCGCAGATTCTTCATCAAGTTTTCAACGGTTGTGTGCCTCTACAACGTCCGCCGTTGAAACCTCCATGGTCGAGTCGTGAATTTCGAGCTTGTAAAACGGAACGAAATACTGCTCGTCGAACATACCATTCTCATCGATCATCTCTAAACAAGTTCTCCTATAAACGCTGTAGCCAACGATATAAACGACTAAACAACTGGCTCTATCGACGTTACGCAAGAAAAACTGAGCGTGATATGAAGCGAAAACCTAAACGATTTTGGAACTTTGTAAACTCCAAGCGTAAAGATAGCGGATTGCCTTCTGTAATGCACTTGGACCATCGCTCGGCGAATACACAGGAAGAAAAATCCTCCTTGCTGGCTGAATTTTTCAATCAGTCTTCGAGGACCCGCGAGAAGACTGCAATACTTCAGATGCGCTGAGGTACGTACCGCGTGATGTCATTGATGCTGATACATTCACTGTATCTGTAGACAATTTGACCAAGGCACTGTCTAAACTGAAAACGTCGTACCAACCTGGACCGGATGGAGTTCCTGCCTGTGTTCTGAAAAAATGCTCTGCGAGTCTGATTGTTCCTCTACTGTACATCTTCAACTTGTCAATGCAGCAATGCATTTTTCCAACTCTCTGGAAGGCTTCTTTCATGTTCCCGGTTCATAAAAAAGATGCGAAGAATAATGTAAGGCACTACCGAGGGATTACGTCCTTATGCGCGTGTTCTAAATTACTGGAAATAGTTGTATCTAACTACATGTGTTCTCGTGTGAAACAATACATCAGCCCTAAGCAGCATGGATTCTTTCCTGGACGAAGCGTAACAACTAATCTCGTGGAATTTTCATCGTTATGTATACAAAACGTTGGACGTGGGATGCAGATTGATGCCGTTTACACCGATTTGAAAGCAGCATTTGATCGAGTTAGTCACGCGATTCTATTAGCGAAACTTGAAAAGCTTGGAGCTTCCGCTCAGCTCGTTGCATGGCTTAGGTCTTACCTGTGTGGTAGAAAACTGGCAGTTAAAATTGGCTCTGCTGTCTCTGACTGGTTCACTAACGGCTCTGGCGTCCCACAGGGAAGCAACTTGGGTCCGTTGCTATTCTCGCTTTTCTTCAATGATGTCGCCTTGCACCTTGGTGAAGATTTCTGCATACTATATGCCGATGATATGAAAATATACATGATTGTTGAAAATGTTTCGGACTGTATCGAATTGCAAAATCTTCTTAATCGGCTAAGCGCCTGGTGTCGTGCAAATAGGATGACGCTCAGTGTCCCGAAATGTTCAGTAATTAGTTTTCAACGAAAAAAACGACCTCTCATTTACGAATATGTTATTGGCGATGAAACACTTGCACGGGTGGATTCTGTACGGGATCTCGGAGTCATTTTGGACAAGGAGCTTACATTCAAGGAACACTACGAGGAAATCATCAAGAAAGCGCGTCGTCAACTAGGTTTTGTATCCAAAATTACAAAAGAGTTCCGTGATCCGTATACGCTTAAATCGCTGTATGTTTCATTGGTTCGACCCATATTGGAAACGTCATCTGTTGTGTGGGACCCTTACCATATAACAGTAGTCGATCGAATTGAAGCTGTACAACGGAAGTTCATTAGATTCGCCTTACGCTTCCTTCCGTGGAATGACCCACTGAATCTGCCACCGTACGAAGCCAGATGCCAGCTGCTGGGCTTGAGTACATTGGAGCACCGTAGAAAACTGCTAAAGCTGTGTTCGTCTTCAAAATGTTGGCTGGTGAATTTGACGCTCCGAATCTACTGGCTATGTTGGACGTGAACGTACCTGGGTACACACTTCGTTCTAGCGATTTTTTTCGCTTGCCTCGACGCTACTACGAGTATGATCAGAACGAGCCAATTCGGTCAATGATGAACGTATTTAACCATCGGTATCCTGACTTTGATTTTAATATTAGTGTTGACGTGTTTAGAACTAGAATATAGATTCATTAAGACTATCAAATATTGTCAGATGAATAAAATAAATAAATAAATAAATAAAAAATAAAAATAAAAATAAAAATAGCAAATTGCTGTTTAGATCCCACGTAAACAAAACATCAACAAAGTGCTCCATCCTTAAGAGGTCTCTATAGTCTATACCCTCTCATCAACAGACGATCCTCCCTTTCCCTTAGAAATATGCTGACTATCCACAAGCGAATGATCCATCCAGCAAATGAATACGCTTTGCCAGTCTAGGAGCCATAGCGCCAAGTCCACCATCCTGGACTACGGATTATTCAGAATAATCTCTTGAGAATGATCCTGAACAGTCCCCCAAGGACTGGAAACTTGGAGATCCATCGCCTGGCTGGTCTTCGGGTGGTGGAAAAACAGAGAACATTAACCCTAGCTAGGTTCAGAGAGTCCTGTGCCAGATCTCCTCACCAAACCATCCATGATCTTACACGTTAGTTTTAAGTTTGTAAAGAAGTTATCAAATCCTCTTTTGATTCTAAACCAAAGGGGGTCGAATGTAATCAATTAGTTTAACCAAAATTATTAAAAATTTCATATAGATTAGGTAGTAAAAGTAGCTTTATTACCAGAAATAGACCCTCTGGCTTACGACTTAAAATATAAAATATATTTTATTTTTTTATAAATCATTAATTTGTACAGGCTCAATCAAATCAACTTTACATGTTCATATTTATATACATCATTTATCTTGAAACGAAAGTTAGGGGGATATAATCGATTAATCGCGGCCGTATCGATGTTAATAGGAATAACAATTCAACGGATGGGAAGATTGGTGGGAATTACTTTTGAATTTTAAGTATGGTTTACATAACATATTTATTTTAAATTCTGAATTGTCTTAAAACCAATAACTCTAAATATTTTTTTTTAACTAAACATTTTTTAGAAAGAAAAAACACACAAACAATGAAAACTAACAAACTACAATCTAAGGCTAACGTAAGTTAAAACCACATAAATGAGTTTCATATACTCCAGATCACGTACAGCCAAAATATCTCGAACTGGTACATTGGGTTGTCTACCTCGAGCCCGAAGGGAATCATAAAGCTCCATCTGACTCCATGATGCTAAGCATAAGACCAAATAATGTGATCTGCACCCTGGTAACCTTGTCCACATTCACAGAGATTTCTGTCGCTCAGCCCAACTCGGTATAAATGAGCGTTTAAAGAATAATGATTGGACATGAGGCAAGACATCACGCGAATGAAGTCTCGACCCACATCCATCTCCCTAAACCAAGATTTCTGCGACACCTTCGGGAAGATAGAATATTGCCATCGCCTCAAATCTTCTTTACTCCATTTATACTGCCAGCTGACGAGTGACTGTTGACGAAAAAAGGAAAAAATCGTTGAAGGCGATTTGTCGATCACAAATATCGCCTTCCATAGCGCCCACCTTTGCAAGCGAGTCCGCTTTCTCATTGCCCGGAATTGAAAAATGAGGTGGGACCCATACAAAGGTGATGATAAAATAACGCGAAGATAAAGCACTTAGAAGCTGCTGTATTTTCATGAGAAAATACGAGGAGTGCTTCATCGGCCTCAATGAGCGAATAGCCTCTATAGAACTTAGACTATCCGTGAGAATGAAATACTGATCCGGTGTTAATGAGGCAATATTTTCTAGCGTGAAGTGTATTGCCGCTAATTAAGCGACATATACAGAACAAGGAGGTTGAGAATTCAGATAAATGAAGACTAACCATGTTTTATTTATTCTAAGCTCATCCTCGCACAAGCGCAAAACGAGTATTGTGACTTTTCATAAGACACAAAATGTCATAAGGACTAAGATATGTTCCTTTGACTACTAAGAACAAATATGTTCCCTAGTTTGAAAAAGCCCCTCTGGCTTACCACTTAAAATGTAAAACATACACAGCTAGAAAAGAAGTGTAAATTTCTGTTTAATATCATGCACATAAATGGAGCGTCACACAACTTACAAACGTACATTATAAATCGTGTGAATTTCTAGGACATTCCATACATTGTCAATAATATTGTATGCAAAAGCTCGTCTTTTTTAGAATCATTTTATCCAAGTGGTTGCTTCGTGTGAAATGAAATACGATTTTACATGCGCTGATATTTACATCACAAAGGAAATTCTGATTTTTTTTTTGTGTGTGTACACTATTATTGTAAATAAAGACAACTTAAGCTTTTAAAAAGCAAATACTCCGTCCAGCAGTTACGAAGCTGTGCGGAGCGGAACGGCAAGGAGCTCATATTAAATTCGCAGTTGGCGATTTCAAGCACCCTAGAGGGCTTTTGGCTAGGCAACCGCTGCTAGGCAGTCAGTTAACCAAGCCAGTGGTGAATTTGTAGTCATTTTCGTTGAAATAAAGCATATCGGTGTTTTTGCAGCTTGGCTAATACCTGCTCAAATAATTATGGTCCCTCCTCCGAAGTTGTGAGATTCCCTTGTAGGCTTTTTCTTCCTCTTGTCGCCAACAGTTGCCAGAACCATCAGGTCCTTCCAAATTAAATCTTTTTTTATCGCTGAAAACCACTGTGGACCACTCATCATCCCAGAATCGAGGCTTTCCAGCAAACTTCAACCGTGCATTCTTACGATGTGGAAGAAGTCACGGTGAAGGAACGGTTTTCCTATATTGTTGTTTTTCTTCGGAACTTAGAACCTGCCGAATACGACGGCTAGTAACCGAAATATTCATATTTGCCTTAATTTTTGCAGAAGAAAGCTTGGAATAAACAGCGAGATATATAATTCGGCGTTTATCTCTATTTGTCAGATATTAAGGACGGCCAGGTCGCTTCTTTGTGGCGTATTTAGAACCCAATCGAATATAATTTTTAACGGCATCTCTACTCCTTCTTTTTTTCGAGCAATTTCGCGCAGAGAATACACTTCATTCATCATTTCAATTTTACCACGCTCCTAATCCGTCAAAATCGTTCCTTTGGGCATGGTTTTAGAAAATCTAGAAAATAATATGTTTAATAGCATGCACAAATATTTCTATTGTTTTATTTACCAGAAATAGACTTCAGCCAATGTTATTTTTGATAAAAAATTGGAGCCGTAAGAAGATTCCGCTGAACAACGCATTTGATATAGTGGCGTTCTAGTTATTCCTACTCGTATTTGAACAAAGCAAAACTTATCTGCTCACATGTACAAGTCAGGGCAAAATGTTCCCATTGTTTGGTAACATGCAGTAGTGCGCATATAACAATAACACTATGGGATGGATAACTGCACTCAAAGAAAAGCTGGCAACAATAGTGTTGGTGGTGTTATATATATTTGCACTAGTGTAGTATCCTTTGAATCTATTATATTTATTGATTGGTTTCAGCGATTCAAGTTCCAGTCTATAACCTTAGACAGTAAAAAAGCGTCTAATTATGAAATGTAGATGGTTTAGGACAATGGATTAGCAATGGTTAGTATTTGTCACTATTTAATGATTAACACAATCGAATAATTGTATGATTTACAAACACCCTTTACCTGATCCACTACAACAACGTGCTCAGTAGTTGCTGGAGGAAATAATCTCCGTCTAACTGGATGCCACGATTACTTGTGCACAAACAACGCAAAACGTAGTCCTACGTTAAAATTTTGATTGCAGATTGCAGATTGCAGATGATAATTTTGTGTATACATTGTATACATTTGTATTGTATGTGTACAGAAGAGTTCTGTAATTTATTTTTTATCCCCATAGGATTGCAATGATCGAGGTTGGTTTTTGAAAATTTTCAAGTGATTACCCGAATATAAAATCACCATTAGCTGTATGATCATTATAATACATTTTCCATTCATGTTGTAATCACCATTATGCGTATCATCCGTTTATAATGCTGATGTAATGTAAGAAACCATTCAAACTTTAAACAACCATAAATAGCGTATTCTATATATGATAATGATTTCATAAACAAGAAATTAACAGTGCCGTATAGTATATCCCTTGCTCAATAATTGTATGATATAACGAAGGAAAGATATGAATTATGGTCACGATAAACCAAAAAACAGGAAGCTGTTGTAATAATACATAATTTTTAGTTTATTATCACAAAATGTATGACTCATGTTATAATACTGATCATTGTAATGTGTATTTGTAAGGGAAGGGTTTTATCAGTCTACGTGAAGGGTATGTTGCAATTTAATTAAGTAGATGTTACTTTCTAACTGAATTTTAATCCACTTGTGAACAGTATTGTTGACTTTAATAATATACCTTTGATTGTCGATTGATGAAACCTCAAATAAAAAAAATCAAAAAAATATTCTATGACGTAACCATAATTGAACGATACCACCTAAAGTAAAACTGCAGAAAAAAAATATTATTCACAAATTATTTACTGTAGACCCACCGGACATTTTGTTCGAGAAAAAGTCATTTTTTGTATGGTATCGATACTTACAACCTATTAGTGTTATGGTAAGATTTTGATTAACCATAACATATATTATCGATATGACGACATTTTATCTTCAGTGTATCCAGCATTTTATGAGTTCTAATGGCCGTCTCGGTTTAGCTCGGTTTCTGTTAGGAAGCAAGCTATTTAACGTTTGGCTTACACGGTAAATCTGTAAAACTCATTTTATGACTATATTTTGCACATTTTCAAGATTATAGTTGATACGTCAAAAAGTGACTAATTTTTATACACTAATGAGGAGTACTTTTTACGCCTTTTCAAGTATGTCAACGAAGTCCAAAAAATGCGTAAAAAGTAGGCACCATAAAAAGTAGGCACCTTCGAATTGTTTAGGGCTGTTGCAATACAGAAAATGGAGGAAATATCCAATACGATGGATACAGGCGCATTTGCTAAATTGACAGGTAAGTTAAATATTTGATTTTGTCAGTAATTAAACACTGTGCATTAAACAAAACAGGTCTTCCATGGCCTGTGGAACCGCATCCGGTTATTAGGGACGAATCATTGAGCAATAACCATCATCTTTATCGAATACTCAGAACATTTCAGCTTCGACAAACTGAAACGATGCGTTCGTTTTCTACGACCACAAGAGGTTATCGGTACGATTCCGTATGGCAATTCGAATCAAAACCGAACGTATTAGGTTCCCATGAATTGGTACCGAGGGGACATTAGACCGGAGCGTCCAGATGACAAGTTTTGTGAAGGTTGGATCCAAGACACTCGGTTCAAAAATCGTTGAAAGCCGGCTAAAACTTCCCGCTGCGAACGATGAAATTTACGAAGACGATGATTGTATGATAGTTGCCGATCAAGACACGGCTGATGCCACCGTTAACAATCTGTGTGATAAAATTAAAGAGGAAGACGTCAAGCTTGAGACCGAGCTTGGAGCCGATAGGCTGGTACTTTTTGAGGAAAGAAATTATATACATTTTCATCTTGACTATCTAGCCGCTGCTATAAGATTACAGTTAATAGTTCCAGAACCTCTGATAATCAACTCTGTAACGACATGCGTGAATAAATTTTTGCGGAAACTTTCTAGATACGTATTTGTAATATATATGATTTTTTCAATTAATAAACATGGCTACGTAATTTATTAATGTCTTTTACACTTTCGAATTGTTCTCAAAAGGAGTAAAAAGTACGTATATTTACTTTTCAAAAGGAGTAAAAAGTATGCATATTTTACTTTTTAAAAGGAGTACAAAGTATGCCTTTTACACTTTAAAAAAGGAGTAAAAAGTATGCACATTTTGAAGTTTATTCAGTTTACGCAAACGGGAGTAAAAGTAATATACTCCTTTCTGGCGTAGTCCCAGTTTCCCTCGAAAAAGCATACTTTATAGTCATAATAGCGTAAATTGCGATTACCGTGTAGGCCGTTTGCGAGAGAATCGATCAAATCTTATCGATTAGTTCTCAAACTCGTGTCATACCAGAGACGATGTTATAATATAGAGACACGCAGAGAGAAAATCATTCAAACTGGTGCCCCGGCTACCGAGTGATATTTTGTTATTTGTTTTGGCAACCCGATGAATTGTATTTACTTCGAGTGACTTTTTGTTTTTCAATTAAAATCCTTGAATTCGTTTCTGTTTCCGCTTTGTTTTCCGCGACAAGTTATTGAATTCCATAGTTAACGAGATGAAGTGTATAGCGAAATTTTGTGGGAATGTGCAGGATAACACGCTAACTAGTGTTAGCTTTTTCCGATTCCCCAAAGACGTTGCCATAAGGGAAAAATGGATGAAATTTTGTCAGCTTCCTCCAGATTACAACGTTGAAAACTCTCGGCTGTGTAGCGTATGTATTGAAATAATGTATTACTATTCAAATAATGTTTATTGAATAATACATTTCAGCTCCATTTCAACTACGAACGTGATTTGTATGTTGCATCCGAAGGAGGAAAAATATTGACCGTCTTGGGAGCTATTCCAGAGTATGTGAATGTTCCGAATTTAAGCGAAAATGTCGGAGACAACCAAGTTTGTGCCATTATATAGACTGCAAGTTATTGTTGAAGATTATAATATTTCAATTTTATGTGCAGGTTTCTTTGGTGAGTAAGGAGATGAATAGCGGTGTGTATAATCCGAGCGCCCAACATGAAGTTCTACCAAGTAGCTCTAACGAAACCATAGGTTCGACAATTACTGCATTCTCTAATGATCGACATGAAACATCCGCGAGGCCTGAACGACTTGTGAAATGCAACCGACTCAGGTAATTTAAATAAATGAAATCAAGTCATGTAGGATAGTTTAGAGCAGTTATACTTAATTACGTTTTGTGTATTCTATCAATTTCTTAGACTTATCCGAATGATTCAAACGCTCCGGCAGAGAAATCAGCAGCAACAGAAAAACATGAAACGTCTTCGTCAGAAGCTTCAACGTTCGAAGAATCATTCCTTCCGCGATGCTGCTTCGAAACTGTTCAATCCGGAACAAGTCCGGCTATTACAAGGAGATGTTAAGCGAGTACGACAATGGACTGAACGATCAATTGTTGACAGCTTCGAAATAAGATTTGCATGTGGAGCTAAAGGGTATAAATTTCTTCGAGACAAAAAGAACTATCCGTTTCCGTCGATCCGTACGCAGCAAGTGTATCTTCAAAATCTGCATTTTGATAGTGGAATTCTGACAGAGGTTTTTGTTTTGCTAAAAAATAAGGTTCAATGCATGTCTAAGCCGGAAAGGGATTGCGGTCTTGTGTTGGATGAAATGTCAATCGACCAAAGTTTCTCCTATTGCTGTAACAACAAAAAATACTTCGGTGACGTGACTATTCCTGGCCAAAGTGGAAGGGCAACACATGGTTTAATTTTCATGCTGATTGGCGTATACAGTCGATGGAAGCAAATCGTCGCGTATTTTTTCACCGGAAATTCGATTCCAGACGGATTTTTGAAATCAGTGATTGTGGACATTATCAACAGGGCTGAGTCACTCGGACTTAAAGTGAATTTCACAACATCGGACTGTGGCCCTAATAACATTAAAATGTGGAATGATTTTGGGCTAAAGCACATGAAGGGCGAAGTATTAGAAAGCTGTGCACTACAGCACCCTATCAGGACTGGTGATGCGTTTGAAATTTTACCAGACGCCACTCACGTTTTTAAAAGCTGTGTTCAGGGTTGGGTGAAGAATAGGTATATCTTTCTTTCACAGCAGGTTGTTGATGAAAATGGCTTAATAGCGAACGAAGCAGACATTTATCATCTTAGGGACCTTGTTCTTTTTGAGAAAGGTAAAGGGCTTAAAATGGCATCTCGCTTGACTTTCAAGGAAGTAGATTTCCTTAACGGCAGTAATCTGGATGCCATGAAAGTTTCGAATTCCTACAAGCTCGTCAATCACAACGTGGCAGCAGCATTGCGCTTTATGAGTCAAGAAACTGGTCGTACAGAGTTGTTAACCACGGCACTTTGGATTGAAACAGTGTGGCGTTGGTTCAAACTGATGACTTCCCGTCAGTTTAATCTTGCTTTGAGTCTTCAAAATTTGAATGTGTACAATCAAACAGTGTCATTTCTAAGAACGTACCGTACATTTATTTTTGATTGCAAAGTTGGGATCAAAAAGCGGTGGAAGCCATGGCAAACAGCTTCAATTTTATGTACGAATTCAATTCTTCGGCTTCAATACCATTTTCTATATACTGAACAGTATACAGTGGTTTACACTGCAAGATTTACGCAGGATTGCTTGGAAAACATTTTTTCCTTGCTAAGATTTAAGCAAAAGCGACCTACCGCCTTACAATTTAAAGATAATCTTAGACTTCTTTCGGTTTCTCAGTTTATGTCAGAAATACCTGGTGCTTCCTATGAGCATCATGAAACACCGTGGTTGATGAATTTCACAGCTAGAATCAGCGATTTTGAGCCGTATGCATATAGTAGTACTAAAATGACCCGAGATGTAGAAGAATATTTTGAGATGGGATACTCAAACGACGTTTTTGAAGATACAGTTTTTGATAACTCTGAAAGAAACCAGATTTATCATATTGGAGGTTACATATTGAGGAGCGTTGCCATGAACTATACTGTTTGTGCAGCATGTTTCTCACCTTGTGTAAGTGAATTACCTTATCTGAAATCTTTCACTAAATTTACTATTTTAAAGATTACACCGGCGATGCGTTGATTTATATTACCGAACCTGTATATATGTTTTTCGTTGCGCTTGAGAGAGTTTTCCGCGAGAACATATCCGGCTTGATAACAAAAAACAAAAATATTACAACAGAGTTGACAGCTTTGATGATGTTAATCAGAATCGAAGTCTTTGAAGATTGTCACAACATCCACAAAACAATAATCGAAAGATTTGTTACCTTCAGGTTAAGAATTTTTCAACCGTATAAAATAAGGTCGAACAAACTGGACAGCCGTTCAATGGCACTGTAACTATACTATTTTCGTTCTGTGAACGATCATTCATTTTTTTGTTAAATCACTGTTATACTTTACCCTCTGATAAATAAACTTTCTTTTAATCATGAAAAAACAATTATTATTATTATTAATTTTCACAAAATCCCTGGTTGATTTTTATTCTGAAGTTTTCATATTAATCTGTTACCCTATTCAGTACTGCGATGTGGTTAGAATGTTGATCTAAACAATTTGACTTTGAAAACAAAACAAAAAACAGAGATTGCTTGTATATTTGTGCATACGTATCTGTACATTTCTTGTTTATTGGATGATTACTATATGTAGAATACGATGTTTGTGGTGGTTTATAGTTTAAATATTTTATTAGAGTACAACAGCATAATACAGTAAGTTTTTATTCGGGATCCCTTATATTAAAGATCCTAACTGAATTAAATTTAAATCTTTTTCAACGGAACCTCGTTTACAATACTCCCCATGCATTTTTCATCACGGCAATAAGGTTTATTTACTTTGCTCGATTGGTGCTCCGCTTGACGGTTCGATTGGTGTTTCTGGCTTCACTCTCTGCGTGTCTCTATATTATAACATCGTCTCTGTGTCATACGACCTAGGCCAAACGTCAAATCGCTTCGCTCTCTACCAGAAACCGAGCTCAACCGAGACGGTTATTACTGATCAACAATGAAAAGGGCCCATCAATACTTGTAAACAACACCCTGAGTCTCGTTTTCTCGCAAGCCGCTGCTACACACGCAAACCTACAGGTCCTCGTGTAGGGGAAACTTTCCTGCTACGATGATGGTATTGGTTTTGCGTAGGTGGCATACGCTTTGCGAGGAAATAGGCTCAGAAGTGTTTGTTTACAAATGTTGATAGGCCCTTTTCTATTGTTGCTCCAGATTAGAACTCGTAAAATGCTGGATAATTGTTGGAAGATAACTTGAATAATTATGAAACAATAAATGGTACAATACCTTTAAGATACTTGATTATTCGGGTATGCCGGAAGGATTAATCAATGGTGATCGAATAAACACCAGGCTTTCAAAATCAGCTCACATAATCTTCTTGATTTTTTTGAGATTCAGTATCAGTCAGTGTACGCGTTTTGTTTTCTAGGTTTTTGTTAAAGTCTGTGTTTTTGTATTTGTCCGTGTCATTATATTGTTAGTGATATTCTTGTCAGTGAAATTTTTGATATCTGCGCAATTTCAATAGTACAGGTGTGGCGATGTAACAGCTATCTCCCCTATTCTTCGCTCCCAAATGGAACAGAGTATTTGACGTTAGACTCATCGGGAAAATAAGCTGCCCTGTTGGACATGGATATTTGTGGGCGGTCTTTTAATATTTAGTAATGTTTGTATGTATGATGTGAATGTAGTTTTGGAAATGTTTACAGATTTACTTACCCACACTGTTATTACTTTTTATGTGTTGGTAACATACCGCCTTTTATCCGAGATGATACTCGCAAGCATGGGCTTCATCCAAGTAGGTCTTTCTTGGGCGGCTACTTGGTCTTGTTCCAACCAGAGGCCGAGATGCCTGACTATGGTGCTCCTTCTGAGATCATCAAATTTGTACTGATGAGGAACATGAACAATTTTAGCTTAGACGATAGTTTTAGTCTAAAATTAGCTAATTAAAAACTCTATTTAAGGGCTTATGCTGAATCATTAATGACGGCAATCATTACCTCAACATTTAGAATTGATATAACTTAGAGTCTGCACTAGATTTTGAAAATTTAATCACATCAGTTTGTATGCTTACTTTCTGTGAGCAATCTGATATAGTTCCATTCGATGTTTATTCTCTAACAATCGAGATTTATCAATTTGAAATAGCAAGGTGAGTTTGCGAGAGCGAGATAAAAGATAGGAAAAAATACATGGAGCAGCGATTCACCTTAATAACGTTCCAAATTTGTGGTAAATATTCATCGCAGCTCTCTATGTAAAATAACCTACAGTAGAATACCACAGTATTTGTCAAAACGAAGCTTTCCGATATCACTCTTGCTCAAAGAATGCATCATTTATGACCGCTCCCCTATGCCTCAGGTAATTTGAAACACTACCATTACCGACAAGTGCACACACAATGTATTACACAGTGCTTCTAAATGGGTCTTTCAGGCAAACCACCAACAAATGGGCAACCCGTTTGCCATCAGGGCACAGAGCACAACAACCTCCAACACAACGTTATCATCACCATCATCATCATCATCACCATCATCATCGTCAGAGCCGCCTGCCCGGCAACCAGAGAGATACAATGATAATTCAATTTCCTATATTGAAAATTACTATAATAGTCATTCTACTGTTTAAAAAGGTGTGATAAAGGTAATTGAGCGTGGAATCGGGATAAATGGAAAAATCGTTCCAACCTTCCGACCCGACCAACCAGGCGATCCGATCCGATGTTTTCGGCTCGGTGTAAGGACGCTAGGAAGATAATAAATCTCCCAGGATGACGACGTCGACGACGAACGCGGTGTGATAATGAGGTTTTATATGGAAATCGAACAGATCCTTCCCTCCCTGGACGACGATGCCAAGCCAATAAAAATCCCATTACAATCAATTCGCTTTTAGCTCATCACGGTCGTTCTGGCAAATCTCATGATGGGTATCTTGGGAAAAAGAATTATCGTACTTAAGATTTGAGTGGGAAAATGAGTTTTGATCATTTACTTCCCATATGATTCGCACCTAATACGAGTGCTCATCACGGGTTAGATCTGAATGATGGGAAAATTTCAATCATCGCATAATCAAATCACGAACCGTGATAACAGTTGGGTCGGTAGCGAATTTCATTTCATCCGATTTTGGAATGTCGGTGTGTGAATTCAATCAAAGAAAGTAATCCCCTGGAACACACTTAAACAACTTATAAAACACGTTTCTTATTGAGTGACAAAATAAAATCACAAATGAATTCGAGTTCGATTCTCTCGGAACACAATAATCAAATAATACATTGTATGGAAAGAGAAGGCAAAGAATTGCTGTGAGTCTAAATTGAAAGAAAGGATTTGGAACCGAAAAAAGAGAGGACGGGATCCGAAAACTGCTGTCCAATTGCGCTCATTCAAGTATGGGTCTCCATTCTGGCAAAAATGATATAAGGGAGCGAGGATAGTAAACGACTGCCTTTCTTCAATGGCAATATGACACTGAAGGAAAAGATTTTTTGTTTGTTTGAGTAACCCATGGAGTAACCGTTCGATAGTATTGATATGCAAACCAAATTTTATCAATTAACTTTTCTTTGCCAAATCTAACAAAACGTAAGGAAATGCTTTCTTTTTATTGCTTTTGTTTGTTTATGTTGTGAGTTAGACCTACGAATTCCGTCTAGTTTAATTTATTTAAAATCAACGCCAGCCAGACTTCTCAAGTTCACATATAGGCTGATACCAAAATCTTTAAACACTAATGTTAAAAGCCTTCTGAAGCGGGAAAATTAAGCTGAGAAGCGTCACGCTTAGTGACAGCCGTGGTAGAGCCTGTAATTGGCATCCTTAATATTACACTATTGCACAATGCCCATTTTCGAACGTTGATATTAAACACAAAGGTCGTCGATCTTTCGCGATACTCCGATTCACTTTTCGACCGGACAATTTCCTCCGCAATTTCTCAAATCCTACTGTTTCCTGGGCCCATAACCTGACGACGATACGAGTGAGGTAGAGTTGTGAGCGGATCGTGAATGAACAGCATGTAGCGTGTTATATTATCGGTAAAGTTTGGAACTACCAAATTATCACCACAAGATGGACAACTTGTTCATATACAACATTGTAGAAGACACCATGATTCGGAAACGTAACCCTTAGGAGTTATTAATTTCGCCCTGAAAAAAGGCTTTTCCGACCACTGTGCAACGCTTCCTTTGCGCAAGCTTCGCTACCATTTCTTAATAGCGAATACTATGGAAGCTAGAGTACGAGCGTATTCCTTCTTCGTTCGAAATGTTTGCAGTTAAACGAATTGTTTTCGACTCGACAAACATTTTTAGCCCGGGAGTTGGAAGGAGTTCGGAAGATAGCTCAGTTGGGTTCTAGTGACCCATTTTAGAATGCCTGGTTACTCACGTCCATTGCTGATGCTCAGTCTTCATTTGGAAGGCTTCCCTGTGATGCTAAAGGATGCATTTATGTATCTACTTAACTAGCACTCCGCTATTCGGCAAATATTCTCACATCATCCTCTTCAAAATGAAACAGCCCGAACACCAATTCAAACATTGATATTACTATACCAATAATCGGCTACCTTCCCACTCCTTCCTGTTGATGCACTGAAGCACCTGCTTAAGCACTAATTACTGACTAATTTTTGCAGCACTGTTTTCTCAATATTTCCCCGTGCCCCCGACATAGCTGATTGGAATTCAGCGAGAGTGGCGTACTGCTGACCCAAGTGTGTTTATTTATGATAATAAATTATTTCAGCTTTTTCAAATGTTTGCCAAATACTATACCTGCCCATTGATCACCATCTCAGAATTATAATGCTCATCGATCAAAACTACTGAAGGATTTTCAGAAGCTTTTTAGGCTGCAGTTGACCTTTTAGTTGAAGTTGAACTACCATAAGGTTTTACAGTGCCAATGGGCATCCAAAGCAAGAGTTATTGTTGATTATTTTCATTAACTTCGATGCGAGAATAATTTGTCATAAATTTGAAAACAACCCTATTATGCTCTCTTTGAAAGGAATCCTTATCATTATAATAGTTTAAAAAGTATTTAAAAAAAACTGCTTTCTTGTACTTGTACATCAAGGCTTCGAACAACCCTATGAACCCTAAGGTAACCTTGAAGTTTTCTGCAAAGATTTTCATAATTTCTTTTTTTTTCCTTATTTTAGTTTTTATTATTTACTAGCTGATCCCGGTGCGAGCGTTGCTACGCCTGCAATTAAATGAATGAAAATTACATAGAACTGACGCTTTTTTTTAAAGAGTTTTTTTTGAGTAGTAAGGAGTTCAAACTTCTATCAGAACATTCTTCTTACCCAGGCAATACACAGTTTGTGGCTTAGTTACCTGGTTAATTCTCAGTATTGGTTGAAATTTGTGTTTGAAACATAGAAACATTTCTTGCATTCAAAAACCCCGCATACCATTTTTGATTCCATTTGCTTGATTAGTTCTCAAGCTATCCAAAAATTGTGTTCCATTTGTATGTGAGCCGGAAGGGGGAAGCGGTCTCAAACAATCATAAGAACCTTCCCCAGCCCCAAAAATACCTGCATACATATTTTCACTCCGATCGGTCAGACAGACAGTCAGACAGAATATCCATTTTAATATAAATAAAAATCCTGATTCCAATAACCCACATGCCAAATGTGGTTTCATTTGCTGAATAGTTCTCGAGTTATGCAGAAAATTGCGTATCATTTCTATGGGACCCCCCCCTCATTAAGAGGGCAGAGTGGTCTTAAACCACAATAGGAATATGTCTCTCCTTTAAAAAATTCCACATGCCAAATTTGATTCCATTTGCTTTATTAGTTCTCGAGTTATGCAGAAAATTGTGTTTCATTTGTTTGGGAGACCCCCCCCCCCCCTTCACTTTCAGAAGGCGGAGGAGTCTCAAATCATCATAGAAACATTTCTCTCCTTCAAAAACCTCCATATGCCAAATTTGGTTCCATTTTCTTGATTAGTTCTCGAGTTATGCATAAATTTGTGTTTCATTTGTATGGGAGCCCCCCCTTTCAGAGCGAAGAGGAATCTGAAACCATCATAGAAACCTTTCTTGCCTTTAAAACCTCACACATGCTAAATTTTGTTTCTTTTTGCTTGGGGTCTCAAACCACCGTAGAAACATTTCTTGCCTACAAAACCTCCACATGCCATATTTGGTTCCATTTGTTTGATTAGTTCTTGAGTTATGCAAAAAATAGTTTTTCATTTGCATGGGAGCCCCCCTTTCTAAAGGCGAGAGGGGTGTCGAACTATAATAAGATCCTTTCCCGGACCCAAAAACCCCTGCATACAAATTTACATAGCGGTAGGGATAGTTCTCATGTTTGGTTTAAATTTGTGTTTCGTATGTATGGTAGCCCCCCTTTTCAGAGTGAGGAGAGGTCTTAAATTACCACAAAAACATTTCTTGCCTTCAAAAACTCACCCATACCAATTTTGGTTCCATTTGCTTGATTAGTTCTCGAGTTATGCAGGAATTAGTTTTTCATTTGCATGGGATCCCACCCTTTCTAGAAGCGGGAGGGCTTTCGGACCCAAAACCCACTGAATACAAATTTGCAAAGCAGTAGGTATAGTTCTCATGTTTGGTTGAAATTTGTTTTAATTTGTATGAGAGCCCCCCTTTTTAGAGGGAGGAGAGGGCTTTGAACCACCATAAAAACATTTCATGCCTTAAAAACTCGTTCATTCCAAATGTGGTTCCATTTGCTTGATTATTTCTCGAGTTATGCAGAAATTTGGGTTTCTTTTGTTTGAGAGCACCCCCTCCCCCCTTCCTCCTCATATGACGGAAGTGTCTCAAATCACCATAGAAACATTTCCCTCCTTCAAAAACTTCCACATGCGAAATTTGGTTCCATTTCTCTTATTAGTTCTCGAGTTATGCAAGGATTTGCGTTTCATTTGAATAGGTTCCCCCCCTTTAAGAAAGAGGAGGGGTCTCAAATCAACATAGAACAATTTTTTGTCTTCAAAAACCACCACATACTAAATTTGGTTCCATTTGCTTGATTAGTTCTCGAGTCATGCAGAATAGTGTATTTCATTTGTATTGGAGCCCTCCCCCCCCCCCCTTTAGGATGGGAAGGGGTCTCAAACCAACATAGAAATATTTTTTGTCCTAATAAACCACCACATGCTAAATTTCGTTCCGTTTGCTTTCCAGTGAAGGGAGGGGTCTCAAAGCATCATAAGATTATTCTCCGGCCCCAAAAATCTCTGCATACAAAATTTCACGCCGATCGGTCCTTCCGCTCGCGAGTTGAATCGTGACAAAGGAAACCCCAACTCATTTTTATTATATAGATGACCCTAATAAACCAGGTTACATTGCTGAAACTGAGTTTGATGGTATTCTTCATTTCACACTTAAGGTGAAGCTGGGGGGAGTCCTTTTCCCATATGATGTATAGGTTAGGTTAACTATCACTTCACGATTTTTTTTAAGGGTACAGGTTGCAGCATTAGAGCTCACTTGTCAAGGCCTGTATCTGCTCCGATTGATCCATCACTCAGACGTTTTCAGACGAAGGTAACCAATGTCGGTCAGATAGGCACTGTTGACGTTTCAGTAACGGGATCAATCAGCAAAGTATTTAGTATCAAGAGGTTGACTCACCTGTTTATGTTCGTTCTCACCTACCCTCCTTCGAATGGGGTTAATAACATGTCGTTTAGATGATGTTGATTCTCTGTTTGTTGGTGTCGTTGTCATCAGTTGACAGGAATTGCTGCGTTTTTGTGCATTTCGAGTTGTTTGTCTTGTTGTTCTTGGGAGTCCTGAGTTCCAATGTTACACCCAAGTGAGGCATCTCTTCAGTTGTAACTGCTAAGGATTACCTGAAGTCTTCCATGTGATTTCTTAGATGCTCCACTACACTTCTCCGTAGCTCCATGATCTTCGTTTGGTGTTCTTGGGTTCCTTGCTTTGTGTTATTCAGCTGAAGCACCAACGCAGAAAACAAGCAGTGTCCGTCACCGATGATTTCCTTGACAAGTATGCTTCCATTATCGTATTTCATATGCTCATTTTCCCTTGATGTCTCCGCTCGGAAAGGAGATAGAAAAGGAAAAAGATAAATATATGATAATATTATCACAACGTTCTATCTTAAGATCTGCACAAAATGCAAAAATATAGAGGTGAACGAAAATTGAAATAGTTTTAGAAAGCTATGGACTTATGGTAATTTAATTACCTTTAAAATCTGATAGCACAAAAGTGCACATGTGACTAAGAGTGAATGTATAATTGATATGCAGAAAAACATGTATATATATAAAAAAAAGAAGTGATAGATTGAAGATAGGAAAGCATAAGTTGGAACCTAAGTGGACCCTACCGGTTACTTCAATAGAATTGTTGTTAGTTATTACAACTCAATCTGAGGCGCGCCTTAATGAAAGATTTAGATTCAAGACCCGGGAAACTGAATAAGAAAAAAAATGATAATATAATAAAAGTTAAGAGTGGAGGTGCTAATTATATTACTGTTAAGTAAACCTTTTAAGTAAGAACGATAGCCTGTTAATAAATCAAGCATTCCATTATCCAAAGCTAACATGTTAAACATAAGAAGAAGGGCTACCAACTATATGCAAGTGACTATTAACTAGGTGAGTATAATAACAAACACTCAGCTATTCATAAAACTATAGATAACGATCACATCATTAAGGCGCCGTTGATCCCTTGTGAAATGCGTTATTGGCAGCAATGCGTTATTGACAACAAAAACAAGAGAGAGAAGTGAAGAAAAAATAAATTTGAAAAGAAAAAATAACAAAGTAATTGTTAATGTGAGTTGATGAGAATAACTAAAATAGACACATCCACTTACCACCAAGAGTAACAAAAAAGCAGGAGAGAAAAGTTAGTAATAATACAAAACTATACAACTAATCTAAGCTAAGCGGATGAACGTTGGTTTCGGGGTCTTGTTAGTGCTAGAATAGTTATTATAGACCCGTACTTAAGCCCTGGCGGTCCCTCTAACAATAAAGATAGGCAGCTGTTGTTAAATCATGCGCAACTGTTTCTATAGCTATGTTAAAGGTATGATAAATCAAGTTTCGAAGAAAGAAAAAAACAAAAAACAACTTAACTTTATAGAAATATCTCAGCTAAAATTATTAGTATTAATCAAAAGACTGATTATATCGACAATTGACAAATCATCGTCAAACCCTTCATCCTTGACCAGGGAACTATCACTTCACGATTTTTGAGACAAAAATCACAAACAAAACAAAACAAAAAACGCTCAAATTGCTAACCAATGTTAAACCGATTCTTGAAAATTTCACGCCTGAAGTCCTAATAGTATTTGAGCTTTGTGCTCAGAAAACTTTGAAGTGATAGGGACTTGATCCCGTATATCCTTAACCGTTTGAAAAGACAACTACCGATGTGCTAGCGGTGCTATACTGTTGCTCAAACCGAAATCAATTAACTTCTGTAGCCGAGCGAGACAAGCAGTAGTAAAACTGTTAGTTACCAGTCTTATTCAAATGTTTTGATCAGATCCATCTTAAGCTCTGACATACCAAACCATCGGGTTTGGATGGAGAAATTCCGGCGATGTAATTAACATTCAACACTTATCACGCCAAGTCACGAACAAGCCAAAAAAAATAAAAAATAGAGGACAATTCCAACCCTCTGGGAGGAGGTTCAATACGAGTTTGATAATCCCTTAAATAGTTAGTAAATTAATAAATAAATAAATATTTGCTCTAATCGGAACAAAACCAATCAATGACAGAATTCCCACCGTGCCAGCCTACAATAAGCAACACAATTCAAACCGCCGGCACTGAATCCTTTCGGTTTCAACACGATCTAGGTACTTTTTTCTTGCTCCTCCATTCAGTCTCAAAAGAATCACAGTGAATGTACTACCTATATTTTTCGCCAATCTTTTCACACCCTCTTGAACGCGATTGGCGACAGGGATTTTCTTCGAACGTTTCATCCAACAACAGCGTCATCCGTCCGGTACAATGCTACCGATTCTTCTCCTGCTTCGATTGTGAAACCGTACGAGGAATGATATCATTGTATCACGTGGTCCTTTTTATTCGGATTTTTCTTTCTTCCCATACTTTCCGTACAATATACTCACCCCACCCCCATCAAGAGAAGGTGCTCTATTAAATCAACACGGCTTAGCAGGAGATTTATTTCGCAAGTGCCGAAGAAGTGGTTTAAGGCAAAATGAGACTCATGGCCGTCTTATTTACTTCACTGTGATGCGCCATTCGCATATTATAACACATTGCAAGGCTGTCATCGTAGAAAACGATTCTTGTTTAAAAAAATAACGGATTGTCTTTTATAAAACACCATTCCCTGCTTGCCTCATGGCCAAACCATAAAATAGGTACATACACCGAGTACTAACAAAGGACCATTTGCATATGAAAGTAGCACGAATTAAGCCAAGGTGGCCCGTTTCGCAACAAAATCCCTCGACGGAGGTTCTTTGTTTGTGAATCGAGCATATCTACGGAGAGGAAAAAAAAAGAAGAAGTGACGAAAGATACGTCCATACACATCAATGATGAAAACTTACGTGTCCTTGTACTTCTGTACATCCTGTGGGCTGAGCGATGGGCGGGTGTTGGCAAAGGCCTCCAGTAGCTGTCGCTGGCTAATCGTTATCTTGTCCGGAACATGCTGCGGGAAACGAGACGAAACGAGAGACACTTGCGTTATTAGGTGCATCATATCGTCGTAATCGACCATCAAAAATGGCTTTGTGTCGCGGATTAGGAATGCGGTGGGGGAAAACTGCTTGACTGAGGGCACGACTATTATGCAGCTAACAGAAGTGATTTCACGATGAGTTTCGGCTAACGATGCTCGCGGTATCATCACCATAATCATTACCACAGTAAGAGAACAGTGGAGATTCGTTTTGCTTGCCAAACGTATTGAGGAAAGTTTGGTCGTAGCGCTGTTGCAGAACAGTGGCATTATATGGGTGAATATATTTCTTGCAGTTCTTGAAAAAAACATTTCGTCATGAAAATTTCTCATTAGAACACTGTATGATTTTTGAAGGATATGGCGTTTTAGTATATTTAATCGCAGCAAGCCGTGCTTTGAAGTTGACGTGTTATGCTTTTACTGCGTTGTTTTCGCAAACAATGTATTTATTCAACCAGATTTCTTCTGTGTAGTTATCAAATAACCGAGTGCTATGCGTGAGACATTGTGGGTTTAATCGATCCCCACTCAAAGAGAGTTGTGACCGTGTTTCTTCAGATAGATTGTGCGTCTGTGCTTTTTTCCATCTCTTTGTTTTAGTGCTTCGCCCCGCACCTGGACAAGCTTTTCTGCATTGGATAAAAAACTGGGTGAGGTCGTTTTGTAATATAGAAAATATATCTTATAGAAAATATATCTCGCCAGTATCAAGAATGCCTCATTTTGATTCTGAAAGTGTAAACCTCAGAATTTACGTGTATGAACAGGCATCCTTGAAATGGGTCTTTGGATTTTTCAATAGAGCTGTCAACCTTCAATCTCCAGGGCTAAAAATGTTTGCACATCGTGATAACATATAAATCAACTGACAGCTCGCTTATCACCACAAACATAGCCGACGGTCGGTTTGTGATCATTCCAAAACTAAAAAAGCAAAATAAAAACAAAAGAAATCAAACAAAACTGATGTCTCTTATCATCACAACAATACTAATAACAAAGACAAATCGAGTAAACAAAAGCCGACGTAGCTTTCGTGATCATTCTAAAAAGTGACAGGCCGACTAGAAAACATATGGCCAGTGTGTGAAAAAATTGACTGCCCGAAATGAGTGCGAAAAACAACAGCATTCAATTCTTTGGTCTTTGCTGAACACACGAATTACTAATAAAGGAAAAAGCAATGAACGAACGAACACAAGCATTCGGTCCCCTCCAATAAGGTGACCCGCACCGAATGTCTTCATTCACACAGGATGCTACCGACACATTTTTCTATACAGATCTCCGGTTCAATCAGTCAAAACAAAAGAGGAGAGCATCACAAAACACAATAATCGCAAACATTCTGACTGAATGTGTTCTTGCTATCACCGAATTTTGGCTCTTCTGAAATTCAGTTTTGCACCGAATCGGTGAATGACGAGATGGATGTTGGATAAATTCACGGGATTCTGCTTATTGAGTTTGAATTTTTCGCAACTCTGGTACGGGCTCCATTTTCGGATTTCGGGCTTCTTGTTTCGATGGATAAGCTTGAACACGTCTCTTCCCTTGTCACGGTCAATCACAAGACTGAATATATTTATCTCCCAACTCTCTGATTTTTCGTTCGCCTACTTTACCTAACTTGTTTCCTAGTTCTCGCACCAATCTCTCATCTATCTTACTTCTGAACCCATTCTATCCCGTTTTATTTATTTTTATTTTTAATTATTAATCTGTTCATTTGCCCCACTCAATCCCTGCAATCATTATTTTTGCTTTTGCTTTTCGTACCACTACATAAACATTGCAGCGAATATAATACCTTGTACTTTATATACGTTGAAACAGACATCACACTGACGTTTATCTTTGTCAATCTTGACAATTCAGGATCTGTTCAAGTACGAGTACATGAAATGAAAAGTGACCGAGGTCGATCACAAATTACGTTTGCGATTTCTGAAAAGCACACGAGTATGTAATCGTTTATCGTTGTTAATAAAGTTCAAGCGCCATGTGAGAAGCCGTTGCCTTGGTCATTGTTTAGTAGATTTGTGTTCTGTTGTTTGTTTATTTCTAAGCTTTCTGCGACGTAGTAGTACCGTAAGATTGTGATGTCAATTGTCGTTCTGTTTAACGGCCTTAGTCACCTCCGCTAGATCTCTTGAACCTTGTTGCCATAGGTTCTCTTGTTTGATCTACATATATTTTGCTGCAGTGTTTACACTGCAATCCTGGTGGAGCCTAACAACGATGCCAATTGATTGTGCCTACTAGAGAAAACTAAGTCTAAACCAAATTCTAAGTCGTGCTTTCAGCTTTTGTGTTAATGTCTTTATCGAAGGGGACGGATACACGTTTCAGGGGTTCAGGTGAATCAACAATCAGCGCAATCGAAACAGATGATTACAAGACAATAGCTCCACAGTGTCTTGTGTCGTCATCACAGTGCGCATCCTGGATTGATTTATGTGGGATGGAGGATGATGCGTCAGGGTTGTAGCTTCAAATTGGTCGTACTCAGGAACAATAATCTATAATAATACTATTTTATATTAAATTATTATTTATTTCTAGCAGAACCCGTTCCGAGCGTTGCGGTTGGATATGTTGTTACTTATGTTGTTGGTTGGTTGAAATTCCTCCTTCCAGAGGGAGAGGAGTCTCGAAACACCATAGAAAAATATCCTACCTCCAAAAAAGCCCCACATGCCAAATTTGGTTCTATTTGCTTGATTAGTTCTCGAGTTATGCAGAAATTTCAGTTTCATTTGTATGGGAAGATATTATACATTTTTATTATTATTGTAATTGTAATTTCTCAGTCCCCACCCTGGCAGACCACTGTCCGCCCATCTGCGGTTGGGCTAGGCGAGAACCTACCAAGCCTACCCGTTGATATGCCCTAGACCATATAGCACACCGGGATCTTCCACAAGCAGGCGCCGGTTATTAACTAACCAGTCCCAACAAGTGTTAGATTCATTACATAGAGGATAGTAGGAGGCAGAAAGTGAAGTAAGAGAGAGAGGGGCGTTTGAATGCTGAAACGAAAACGAAATAATGATTTAGTGATTATTGTAATTGATAAGTTCAAGTATGAATAGTTCTCATCTGTTTCTTCTCCTATTGGTTGTTGTTGCACTGATACAAGTGCAAGTTTGTCAACTTGTTCTTTGATTTCCACTACCGCTCGTATATTGTGCGGGACGCATTTACATACATGGAAAGATAGCAAACATAATAAAGATATTCGTTAGTGGTAACATATACACTCAGTAGCATAAAAAAAGCCGAGCAAAATTTTGCTTCCAAAAAACGCCATGTTCAAGTTACTGTAACTTTGTCAATTATCTATATCTTTAGCTGAAACTTTCAGCACACTATAAACAATGTATAGACCTCATGTGGTCGAAATTTTATGTTGATCAGGTTTATAAATTTTAAGTTTCCATTACATATGTGAAAAAAGTCATTTTTGGACATACCAAATTCAAAAATCCGTATTTCTGTGAAAAATTTAGATAACATGTTTTTAATTTCACAACAGCCAAAAAATATATAGGAAATAATGTTGATGAAATTTGAACTGTTTCCATCAAGTGGTTTGGACTACAGCTGGCGTCAAAGTTGACGCACCAACATCAGTATTTCCGTTTTTCACCCGATATTGACCGTGCTGAAATATCGGTGCAAAAAAAAAGCCGAGGTGAATTCATCTTATTAAGACACATGATTTTTTACGCCTGAAATATCCAAAATAACTAGTGTAACCCACGAAAACCTTCAAAATATGGCATACAGTATCAACTTGATTGAAAAAACTACGTATACAGTGTTATACAGTATTATTAGAAGAATTCACCTCGGCTTTTTTTTTGCACCGACACTTCAGCACGGTCAATATCGGGAGAAAAACGGAAATACTGAAAGCAAAATTTTGCTCGGCTTCTTTTTTTGCTACTGAGTGTATAATACGCTTTCTTATCATGTGTTTGTGTGAAGGTTAAATATTTTAATTTTAGTACCGATTTCCGATTTGAACCGATTTACACCAATAAAAAGGATGCTGTTGGGGCCACTCACAAATTGTGATGGTAGTTTTTCATTGAGAAAACAAGGTAATTAATATTAAAGCATGAGAGCCAATTTAGATCAGTTTACACCAATAGTACAGACGCTGTTGCAGCCACTCACAAAATATAATAGTGATTGGCTGGTTCCTAGATATGTGGCCCAGCGAGTCTGGCGAACGAATAATATGGATCACAATTAATTATGATCCCCACCACCCGCCCACCACACCCGGCGTACCAACACATCTCACGGGGAAGCAGCCTTATTGTGCTTCTTTGTTCACTCGATCACTCGCGCCACCGAACAATAGGTTAACAGAAACAATAGAAAACGCGATTTTCCCGACAACAAAACTTTGCGCAACACACCCTCGACACAAATATTTACAACCGATACCCGAGGCAGGCTCCTTGATTTTCGCAAACTGTCAACTTGCACAACTACAGTCTAAAAACCATTTAACAACTGGAACCGATATCTGTAATAAGCAAGCTAAACGTCCCACTTTGAATCACGATTGAAGGATTTCGCGAAACATTCCGCGTCTATTGTCAACTTTATGCTTCAATTGATTTCCATGCTCATCTGTTTAGAACCAACCGGGGGAGACTTGGTCCTGTACCCAATGCTTTCCTTATCTCCAATCCGCTCAACAAATCGCAATTTTTGTGATATAGTGGGCGGAACATTATAATTTGAGATAATTCAATACAGACGTCTTCCAAACTTAGAAGATCGACAGGTACTCGATGTGTAACCACCTGGTACCTCATAGCAAGATGCTTAGAGGCGGACCGGAAGTGTAGATGAGCTACCTCCCCCATTATACATTTTTATTATTATTTGTAATAATATTATGGCACTACACTATACTCTAACAAAGTAGGCAAGAAGGCGCACTACATCGTGCATCCAACAGGTATTAGCCGAATATCATCTTCGAATGATGCAAGTATGCTGAACACTCACTAGCCTACACACGAAGCAGTCGTTTTTAAATCCACCATGAAAGGTAATACAATTCTTCAGCGCTTGTTTGAAAATGTCCGGCTCCGGTTCAATCAGACCTGGATGTCATCCACGACCAAACTGAATGTTAACAACCTCCGCACCACTTCATAGTACATAAAAATTTAAATATATATTATATTGTTGAAGGACGACACAAATGCCACTCAATATTATACGAGTCAACTAGGTACCTTACGCAACATAATCCTGGTCGTCTTCATCGTCGTGTTCCTCATCGTCATCGTGGTCGTAATCCTTCTTCTTCCGCGAGTACGCCCGTTTGGACGTGACCGGCATCTGGTCGGTTTCGCCGTGAAGCAGCGAATTTTTGTACGCCATCAGCGGCTGCCAGTCTTCGGATCGACTCGACGGAATACCCGCATTCAGCCGGCGCTCCATGAAGTTGAGACTGTAAAAATAAAATGGAAAATCCTTTAGCATCCTGATTTGTTCTCAAAATGTTTTCATTACATCAATTTCTTATCCTGCTTGATCAACTTGTTGGTCAATTCGGCCAACACCTCCAGGAAAGCGATACACGGCGGCGGTGCCGAGGGATCGTCGTTGCCATCGCTCGGGATCGTTACGGCGAAAAGGATCCCCGCCCGATGGAACACCGTGATGGCTTCCCGATTCTTGACCGCATCCAGTCCGAAGGAAAGGGCAAAGCGCTTGGCCAATTCCTTCAGATCTTGGAATTCCTGGGAGTTCCTCGAAACGCGTCCTCCCGGAGATGCGTCCTGGATGTCCTTGAAGATGTTGATCAAACTCAGACACATGGTCATGGCGCAGTTGATCTTGTTGATTTCGCGCGTCTTGCCCAGGGTGGTCTTGATGATGTCACCGTACTCGTTGTAGCACTGGAATGAGTTAGAGAATCGTTTAGGATGGGAATTTAAATTAAAATTTGTGGTGTACCTTCAGGTAGTGTTTGAAAATGTCAGCGGCCGATTTCATCGGAAGAATGTTGTAGACAATTAGTTTGCAGTAAGCAGCCAAGAAGTTTCTCCTCTTGTGCAATTCCTCGATACGAGTTTCGTCGTGGCCTTCCTCCTGTTCCGTGGAGAACACATTTGCCTGGACGAATTCGTTCAACAGAGTTTGCTGTTCCGGACTCGGAATGTATACCAGTTTGCGGATGTTTTCGTTCTGGTGAGTGGCCAGTTGATCACTGAACACGATTAGCAAGTCACAGATCGACATGTAGGCTGCTTCCTGCACCGTTGGGGCCACTTCGTAGTGCATCAATTCGTTGCAGGCGTTCATGTACTTTTGGAGATTCTGAGACAGTTCGTCCACTTCGGAGGCAGCTGATCGGTCCATGGTGTTCTCCAGGAAGTACAAACCCCAATTGATGGAGAAGACGCACGCCTCGATGCAGTAGACCAAAGCCTCGTGAGGAATGCCATTGTCGCCGGCGTTCTCCGACAGACTTTCTTCGATGTCCTGATACAGAGAATCGAACAGATTCCACGGGTTCAAATTGTGACAGGAGTATAAGATGGAAACCTTTTTGAGGCTTATATTGACGTTGTAAATTTCGTCCTCGTTGGGTGTTTCTTCGCCGGCTATCAGATTGCGGTAATCGTCGATGGCTTCCTTATAGCGATTGACGCATTCGTCAATAACATTCGATCTGGCCACGTCGCAGCGGGTGTAGATGGCACTGCCTTCGGTGCATAGAAATTCGAAAGTCTTGGAGCAAGTCTCCAAAACCTCCCGATCGACGTGAATCGACATGATGTGGGTCATTTTGTCGAGTAGAGCCTGAAGGTTAGCCTCCTGCCTAGTGGTAGTGTACAGTTCCAGATCAAAGTACTGCGGAATCGCCAGCAGATTGGTGAGCTTCTCACTATCCGCGCTGTATTTGTTCAACAGCAACGGCAGCATATGAATGAAATGTTCAGTTAATTTTTGTTTATCGTCCTGGACTTGTTTGATCTCCTTGGCACTCAAGGTCATCTTCCTGCTGCTTCCTCGGCCAACTGGCGGTTCTCCAGTTGCCGCTTGTCGGACCGCGCTGACCATGATTTCAATCAAAGTCGATTCCTGTTTGTTATCCAACGTTTCCTCCAAGGGTCCCGGTTCTTCCAGTAGCAAATCCGTCATACACTCCCAATCCTTGACCATCGGATTGCTATCGATGAACGAATCAACCAAATAGGCACCGTGTTCGTGCAGTTCGGATTCAATAAAGAACTGCACCAGATCTCGAATCAGCGGAGTATTGGGTAGGCGCTTTTTGCCTCGCTTGGTGTAGTTCGCTTGAGCGTCGGCATCCAAGCAGAATAGACGAACATTAAGAAATTCAGCTGCGGCCTGAGCTACGCCACGATGCGATGAATAGACCAACTCGTACACGATTTCGCAATCCTTGTCGGTCAAAATGTCCTGATGAATTTTCAATATGTTGATGACCAACTTGACCGCATGAACGGCTGCCTCAAATTCCTTGTCCAGCGTCATTGCCACAATACGGTCTTTGAACTTGGACGTGAACAGTTCCAACTTTCCCTTCAATTCCTCGTTTTCATACAACGGCAGCAGAGCCTGCAAACACCGCAACCGAACTTCTCCGACTTTATCGTGCAACGTCCAACCGATGTACTTCAAATACGAGTCATCCAAAAAGTTTTGGGAAAACTTCTGCATCCAGATGCCGATTTCCGACATACAAATCGCCCTGATCTCCGGCAACGTGTCCCTGTAGCGATGAACGAATACCGACTTGAACATATACGTCAGCATGTTCTTGATTTCGTCCATGTTTTCCTCCAACTCAGTTCGCTTTGCCATAAGCGATTCCAGACGATCCGGTGCTCGTTTGTCGCGAGGCTTCAAGCGTTCTGCATCGTACTGACGAGCTGCATTGTCGAAGTTAACCGACACTAGCAAAGCCACATCGACCAGTGCGGTCATCAGCTTCATCGCTGCCAGGGTGGCAGTGTGTCGGAATGCCCGTACTTGCGAATCCGACAATCCCGTCAATAGCGAAATTACGTTGTCCATGAGAAACTGATCGTAGATGATCGAGTACTGGCACTGCTTGACCAGTGTCTGTACGAAATCGCAAAAGTTCATCTTAAACTTCTTCCACTGCTGTCCGGGCATTATCAAGGGATATTCGTGGCTGTCTTCATCGAACTCTTCGGTCATTTTCCGAATGATTGCCGTGTGCTCCATGGTTTGCTGCATCTCTGGAGTAATCTTCCCTTTGCAACCACTCGCGTGGACAAAAAAGTTCATCAACGCAATCAACGCTGAATCCTTGTCCAACTTGTAGCTTTCGATCCAATCGTCAACTATTCCGGTAATCGCCGACTTCGAGTGACGCAGTATAAAGTACAAACTGTTCTCGTCGGTCGTACTTTCACGATCCGTCACAATTATACGCTCTTCGTGATCATGATATACCCGTTCTCTCTTCTCCCGCGGTTCTTTCGGAGCCGCCTCTCCTCGCGGCTTTCGGGGAGCCTTCCGTTTCTTGTGCTGCAAACCTTGCAGCTGCTGTTGCTGATGTACCTCAAATCTGGTGCCGAAAAATATATCATCATCATCGTCATCGATGATCGGAGCCTTCAATGGAACCCCTCCGCGAGCTCGTAAACGAGTCATCCGACCACCGGGACGGCCTCTACCTTCCTCTTCCGGATGTTGATGCTCCTCCGAGGGACCCTCGCCAGCTCCACCCGAGGACCAACTCTCGTTGTGCGGCTCACTGGACGGAATGAAAATAGGTCAAAATTAGTAGAAACTATTCCAATATCACCACCCCGCCCGACATTTACCTATGAAACGGTTGCTCGAGTGGTTCGTCGAAGTCCGGGGGCGGTTCGTCCATCCGGATGCGCTTTCCCCCACGGCGATGCATTTTGCTGTGGAAAAACAATGATGAACCTTTTTTTTCAGTTTGTAAACAATCACCGTTTTGATGGCTTGGGTGTTGGATGCGCATCAAGAATGCATTTTTCCATGAACCGCTTCACTTAACTTCGATTAACAATTACTCACCTTATCTTTGTTCTACAGTCTAGAACACTTATACTTCGCAAATCGCTGAAAAACGCTCAAATTATTGAAATTTTCACGAATAATTCGAAAAAATGTACTGATTGTAAAAAGTACGCTTTCTCAAAGATGCCTGCTTTTCGTTTGTTATGATGATGTCAAACGAACCTGACCGTCACAAGCGTTGAGCATCACAAGCTAATCCAAGAAGTGCGATCGAAAGCTTTTTCGACTTATTTTCCACATCCACACGCAGTAAAAACCACAGTAGAAACAACCATTTCGAGGATTAAATTAAGAGCAAACACCAACAATTTTCACCTGACTATAGATCATTGCATCGAATGTATTAACCTCACTTATTTGACAGTTCAGGGAGCTTGTTTACATGGTGTTAGAATCTGAACCACTCGATCAAAAATTTTTCTCGATTCAGGAAATGATGTAAAAATAAGCACTGGTGTATGTCTTCCTGCAATTTTACTTCAATCGTAATAAATTTAGACTACAAAATCCCAAACCGATCCTACCGAAAATATTCTAAGTCCATGTAAACAAGCTCCCTGAACTGTCAAAACTGCATTGATGACGGCATCGTGCAATGATCTATAAACGCGTTTGATTTTACAATAATGAAATTAGATCTACCACGGTGCGATTGATATCAATAATAGGTCTTCCAAATATACCACAAATATTGAAGGTTGTACCATAAAATTAGTAAATTAGACTAAAATTTCATGGTAGTTTTAAAAATAGGCATAGTTGGGTAAAATTGTAGTTTTTATTGGGATTTTTTTTTCTGTATAGCTTTCGAAAACATTCTGGATTCAGTTTATTTATCCCTAAGCACATCCATGCTAGAAATTTTAGTCCCGAATTCAGAGCTGGAAAAAAGTTAAATACCAAAGTGGGGTGCAATAGTATAAGACCTGGGGCCGTATTTGGATCTCGAAACGAACGACTTCTTGTACGAACGCTTGTGAGAAAAGTTCTTTCGTTTGATTTTCAAAATAGGCCTGTCATGTCTGTTTATATTTAACAGTTGCTACGTTTAGGCTGAGATTCGCTTTTACTTCTGTCCTTGGAGTGTGACTCGAGTGAGTGTTCACACTTATAGTACACTTTTACCGAACTTTCAAAAGCTGAACGGTCGGTAATCTGATTTAACGGATTTCGGTAAAATTTTGCGTTTTTACTGTAATTTTACAGATAACTGTAAAATTTCTCCAAAAAGGTCGGTAAGAAATTTGTGTAGCAGAACGAAAAATAAAATTGGAATTTGTAACGTTCCCAAACAAACAAATGGGAGCTGTCACTTTTACTTTCGATAAAATGTTCCACCTGATTATTCCGTAAGTGAAGTGACATTTGGTTCCATGCAGACTGTACCCGTAACCCTTTACTTTTTAGGCCTAGATACTGCCCAAGAAACCACAAGTTAATTATATTATTGCACTAATTCAACCCAAAAAGGTCATAATGCAGGAATCGCATCAATTCAACAGTTGTCAAGTAATGAAGCGTTAGATTAGCTTAAGAATGTAGTGATGCATTAGTAATGCAATAATGCTACTTTTAGCAATGTTCATGGCATTACAAAAGATTAAGCATTAGTTCGATCTTAGTGGGGCCCTTTTCAGCTTTAATCCAACTTCAGCTATGCACTAGACGCAATGCATATGCTCCTATTTATGCAGCTATTACAGCCTCGTGGTTACTTGGGTGGCCTTTAGCACATACATACTTGAAATTTCAGTACCGAATTTAGAGCTGGAAATAAAATTAAACACCAATGTGATGTGCAACGGTATAAGACTTGCACTTTTACCTCTGACAAATCTGCTGAGTGTTTAGTAAGCAGTTCAGTAAAAGTATCATTACTGAACGTCAAATCCAGTGATGAACTCTCAACTGTCAAAAATTACTGAAAAAACTCTGTAAAACGACACGGAGGTTTAGTAAAAATTTAAAGTAAAAACTGTGAAATTGATAGCTACCAAAAATTACTAACACATCTCCCAAGTCTAGTACATCATTGAAGTTGATTAGAGCCGAAAATGGCCCCATTAAGATCGATCTATCAAATAGTATCTTTTATTGCCAAAAGACATTGCTAAGGTAGCATTATTGCATTGTAAATGCATCACTACATTCTTAAGCTAATCTAACACTTTATTACTTGGCAACTGTTGATGCGATCCTGCATTATCGATGTTGATTTTGGGTTGAATTAGTGCAATAATATACGCTTGTGAACACTTCGGTCATCAATCAATACCTGGAATTTCGGTAACATTTACAAAACATCTGTTTAAAATATTTTTTATTCTGCTCTTAATGCTCTTAATCCAGTAAAAAGATGAGGTGGACTCAAGCGCATTTCAGGATTCCGAAATAATAGCTGCAAGGTTTGGATTATTAGATAAACATCAATGGCTCATCGATGCGGACAGTTTTGTTGACACCATCAATACAGCGAACGATGTCATGGTTTGGATGTATTTAGAGATAGCTGGTGAAGATCTACAGCTGACGATTTTAGAAACATATTTACTGAAGCATTTTAACAGCGGATTGACTGTTCAATAGTTATAGCAGCAATATTTTCATACTAATTGCCGAAACTTGTAGTTCTTTGACGGATATCTATAAATTGAAGATATTTTACAGATCAAGGTCGGTATTGTGTCTAAAATTGTATTGTGTTGATAAAATAAACCTGAATTTAGGTATTCTCATCATTATTAGAGCTCACTTGTGAGACTTCTGGGGCGATGAAGAGGAGGTTAGAAATAGTGTTCATAGTTCAAAAAGGTTGAATTTTCCTGCATAAATATATTGAAGTGAATTAGTGGTAATGAATGAGGTAGAACAGAATGCTAAAATTTAATACTTTATTTGTTAAAACAGAGTTCGCCACCGGGAGAGTTGAAGGTCTTAAACGAAAGTCGCATGTTTGCGAAGAATACCAAAATGTAAGTTTCGTATACCTACTACTTACCCAAAATTAATATAACACCGAAAATATTTTTTACGATTTTTACGTTGCTGCGTTTTAGCCTGTAAATTCGCCCGTCCACATGTGCCTTCATAAACATTCAAATAACTTAATCTTTCGAAGTTATGCGTTGATGTTCCTCAGCATCATTCACATTCACATTTCATCAGACTAAATTTCTGCCCTTCGCCCTACCGTTTCGAGTTAAATAATGGAAAGAATAGGCTAATATAGAAGTATTGTATTTGTATTGTATTTTTATTTATTAAGGTGACTCTTTAACTTGTTGTCATTCGAGTCACCGGTAACTAATATAGAAGTATGTTCGTCGATTCGTGTGATAACACAACTTTAGCTGAACAACTCATGACCAGAAGAAGAATTATATCTTCCATTTACCCAACTACCCAGCTTATCTCTATCAGATGCCGCGTAGCTCGCTCACAATGGTATAGACTCTTCTTCAGTGTCTCGTACCAATAACCTCGACTGGACGAGACACTGGAAGAAGTCTGCACATTGTAGACGAAATACGCGTATCTGTCGAAGATAAGCAAAGGTAGTTGGAATTAAATGGAAGATACTAATTCTTCTTCTAATGAAATACAGGTATTCCACTAACAGCCTCAAACCTCTAGGATTCAACCTCATGGGACTTATCGTCATAGATAATTGAAGAATCCAAGTGAGGCTAAAGTGAGGTTAAACATCGTAGTATCTAAAACTGAAATTGAACATAACTTTCTGGCTATTTTTCAAACTGTATGGATTTTGAAAGTAAGGTCATTATCGTCAATTTTTCTTATCTGTTTATCACCAATTACTTTGCTTAGAAAGCTCGAAACCCCATTTTAAACCAGTGCCATTTACGACGTTTTACCTCACTTTTGCATAACCTGATTCCTCCATTGATTTGTAATCAAAGCGTTACTTTAACTGGTTTATTAGTTAATTAGAAATTAGTGTTGAAGAGAAACAATTATACTCAACTAAGGCCGTTCCCAACGCTGAGTTTCATGTTTGTAGCAAACTGCTTGACAGTTTAAATTTTGGAACTGTCGTATTAAAAACAAAAACACGTTAATCGCAATGCCGTGTTTTAAAAATATTGGTCCATCTTAATTTCGCGTTAAAAATCACTTGCAAAACAAATTAAAAACCGCTAATTTGACAGTCATCAGTCATACCAGCTGCCACAACTACAAAGCAACCCAGTTTAAAACAATGTTGCATCCGTGTTCCAAATCGCGTTGAAAATAAAACAGAGCTGTCGAGCAGTTGTAAATCTGTTGCAAAAATTTGCTCGAAAAGTAGAACTGCAACATTATCATTGGGAATGGCTTGTTTCAGTTCTAGTTGTAAACTAAAACAGCCCATACAAAGTAGAACAGCGTTGGGATCGGCCTAACAACTTGCAAATCTGACAACACTGAGAGGCTAAGTTTCTAAATTTGCGAAATTTTGCATTTTCGACCTCCATGTCGAGACTCTATTTTCGGCTTCTCTCAGGTCGGCACAACGAGAAGATTACGTAACAAAATGTTTGAAAGTAAACAATCACATGCAATTTTCTGCAACTCAAATCATATTGACCGAATTGACGGTCAGTTGACAACACTAAAGAATCATTTTCATTCCATCTAACTGAAACAACTTTTAACGGAAAACGGATTTGTTTAAGAACTAACTAAACGCTCGCATTAAGTTCAATAGATCGTTATATATTAGCAATACGATTCAGTTGAACCTACTCATCTAACAGCAGACTTAACCGATAAACATTATGACAATGTGTACTTAAAAGCAAGAAGACACCGGAACGTGCGTGCTCCGAGCCACGTTCCATCTAAGCCTTTTCACTGGCCTTCTCACGTGCCTTTTTGCCCTCAACCAGGCCCGATCGTTCCTTCTCGCTCAGTGGCGAAAGCAGCTTCGTAACAACACCGGTTCCCAGTGTGATGTGTCCATCGCGAAGGGTGAATCGCTGACCCTGTTCAATGACCATGGGCCGCATCAGGCGTAGCTGCAACTTGGCATCCTCACCAGGCATCACCATCTCCTTGCCGGGAATCTGCACTTGGGTTGCGCAGTCCCAAGTACGCGAGAACATCTGCAGCTGGATGAAGCTGGTAAATGGCTTGTGACGACCGCCTTCCTCCTTGCTGAGAATATACACCTGGGCTTCGAAATTGTCGTTGGCTTTGACCGAGCCCGGTTTGCACATCACCATGCCACGCTTGATGTCGTCACGTTTGATACCACGCACTAGGGCTCCAAGCTGGTCGCCGGCTTGGGCTTCCTCGAGGATTTTGTGGAACATCTCGATGCCAGTAATGGTCGATTTGATGACCTGTTGGAGACAAGATAGTGATTTAGAGAATTGAAATATCGATAGATGAGGATCTTACCTTGTTGTAACCAACAAATTCGCATTCTGTGCCCTTCTTGAGCGTTCCACGCTCCAGACGTCCAGTGACAACAGTGCCTCGTCCGGGAATACTATGTACCGATTCGACCGGCAACAAAAACGGCTTGTCCAAGTCACGAGTCGGAGTCGGCACATACTTGTCTACCTCTTCCAGCAACTTCTTCACGGCATCAGCTCCGATTTCCGGACTCTTACCCTCCAGAGCGCATAAGGCCGAGCCCTTGATTACGGGAACATTGTCTCCATCGAAACCCATCTCCGACATCAACTCACGGATTTCCATCTCCACCAAATCTACCATCTCTTGATCAGCCGCATCAACCTTGTTGATGAACACGACGATGTGATCAACTCCAATCTGCTTAGCCAGCAGCAGATGTTCTCTTGTTTGCGGCATAGCACCGTCGGTAGCGGCTACCACTAAAATGGCACCGTCCATTTGAGCCGTTCCGGTAATCATGTTCTTAATATAATCGGCATGTCCTGGACAATCGGTGTGGCCGTAGTGTCGATTCTCCGTCTGGTACTCAATATGAGCAACATTGATCGTGATGCCTCTTGCCTTCTCTTCTGGAGCGTTGTCAATGTCTGCATACTTTTTGCTTTCGGCCAAATCCTGATCGGCGAGCACCTTGGTAATCGCAGCCGTCAGGGTAGTTTTTCCGTGGTCAACATGTCCAATCGTACCGACGTTGCAGTGCGGTTTGTCTCGCTTGAACACCACCTTCTCGGCGTAGAACCGCTTCTGGGAGATGATGGATGGGTGGATCACATTTAGGCTAGCGCCGGCGTTGAACAAGACCTGGGACAGATTCTTACGAGCCACTGTATGAAGGGAATGATTACAAAATTAACCTCACTTTTTATCTCACTCAAATCTTCCGGGGCGGAGGAAAACAAACTGCTTAAAAGCAAATCGGACCGCTTACCTGGGTGAAGAATCGCACGCAACGTTATGAAGGTGGACATTTTGACGTTTGTTGCGCTTCTTTCTATAAGATTTTTAATGCGAGAACACGGAAATTGAAGTTGTAAAAAGCAAGTGAAAAATTCGATTTTCTTGCGCAAGACCTCGTCCGTCTTCGGTGTCTTTTGGGATCGATTGTCGTGTGATTTTGACGTTTGTTGAGATTTTAGAGGTTGTGGATTCTCCGGCTGCGGTCGAAAATGAGTTTGTTCGCAGATTGTCTCGAGGTTTAGGGGTGTCGTTGCGCATGGTGAACGGCGATAGTCTTGACGTTATTGTCGGTACAAGAGAAATCTGTTTTATGGAGCAACAATCTATTACAAACTTGTGATTTATATGTTAAACATAGTATTTTTTAACATAGGACTACATTTTTCTTTTCGATACATGACACTCTGGATTCAAAATTTTGAAAAATGAAGGTGCAAAATTGAAATGGTTTTGAACGCAAATAACTCTTGTATGACATAAATGTATTCAGCATTTGATCGGAAAAACTTACAGAAAAACCTTGCATTAAAATTTTAATATCGTACTGTTAGTACATATAAGTTGTTAAATTTTTCACTTCCATATGACAAACATATGCTCCCATCAAATCTGAATATGATCAGGTTGAAAGCTTAATTTCCTTTTCAGGGTCCTCAAAAACGGGTGGTTTGAAATTGTCTACTTCTTCTAATTTAATTAAGTGTCATTTAAAGCTTTACACTTCAATAGTCATTCCCCTAGCTGCAGAAATTATACTTTTGGACGGATTGTATAAAGTACGTAAGATAAGCCGAAATTGATGTTGCGACCGATAGAAGAAAACGATGCGTTTTTGATGTTGCTTTTCACAGCATTTACTTCCAAATCAGATTACTAAATGATCAGACATTTTTCTCGACTAAGATGAGAGGTGTCAACGCTTTGGTCTACACCACCAGTGCCTTCTGTCCCTCAAAAATGATGTCAAAGTAGGATAAATATATAGATAGAATAATCTGAGTTCGTTCAACTTGCATCGCTCTCCATGTTTTCGAAGTAAATCTTTCATATCTTCATAAATCTTCATTCTACACGAGAAATGTTCCACACATATTTATTGGCGAAAATCCATAGAGAATTCCGCATAATACTGATGTGTTCACATATAAACAGAACCCTCTGAGGAACACAAATAGAGTTTATGTGACAAATGAAAAGTATGTGTGGCCACACATAGCGGTTATGTGTACACATAGAAAGTATGTGTGGTTACAAATAGATATCATTTGTTGATTATATCACCGACAAACCGACATGAAACTCATTCTACACTAATGATCAAGAATCCATAACGACCGATTCAAATGTGCAGCGATCCCATCTGTCAAAATCTATATAATCATTTTATCTAGATCAAATAAATGTGTCCAGAATAGCTCAGACACGAACCTTCTTATCAAGTTCCCAAGGGTGTTCGTGGCTTTAATAAACGTTTTCAGCGAACACGAAGATAGATGTCAGTAATATGATTTGAACAGAAATATTGAGACATTTTCTACAGTCATTCATGTCGGTTTGTCGGTGATTATATTGCAAAAAGTCATAGATTTGCTTTTTTATCAGTGTATCTATGTCAATCCATCAAATGCAGTGAGAAAGCGAAAAACTGTCTGTATTGCGGATTCACGGCTTGAACAACAGATGGGATATGATGCTTTCAATATTGTAGCGCAGTCAGGCTAGTGACACAATTTTCACTTCCGATATATCTGTCACTAGTAGTTTTGTCACTTCATGGCGAAATGTGTCTGCTCATATTAACATAGTATTGTCCCTGTTGTCAGATCATCAAATATTTGATATTTGATTAGACACTTATTAATGAATTCTACCGTGGACTTCAAAGCAGCTGGACATTCATGATCAAGTGCCATTTTGACCTTACACACGTTCAGCTGTTGAGAATACAATTTTACAGATTTCTGTAAAAAAATCTTGTAGATATAATGTCTCACCGGCGGTAAATTTACAGACGAATATGCTTGTAGTTCGAGCTACTGTCGTCTAGCGATAGCAACCTATCACCTATCTTTCCTAGCCACAGACAAATCCGCAAATTGCTTGGCAGAGGCAAACTGGGCAAACGGTGGCAATAATCTTCGTTGTATTACATTTCGCACATGTTTTATCACGTGCTGGGCTAGGTTGTTGTCCATGAGAAAGATCACAGAACTTGCAGGACGTCGTGGCGTATTGAACGTTATCTGTGAGGCCGACATGCTTTGCAGCTGACAACTTCTTCCACCCATCTGATCGTTGGATACACGTGACGTTTCATACGCATTTACTTGCCTGATCACCTCCTCTAAGGTAAGATCTCTCTCTCCTAGAGTAGCTTTGCACGCAACTGATTCGGCACAAATTGAAGCATTTGGTCAACAATTGCAATGCCGGAACTCTCCGACGAAGACTTCCCGATGTTGCATTTCGATCCATGTGCTTGCGCCCGCATAAGAATTTTTTTCCAGGGTTTCCTCCGGCTTGGATTTCATAGCCCAGAAATGAAAACGCTCATGGGCTTTATGACGCTGGGATGCGAAATAGTCATCCAGCTTTTCTAATGCCACAAGGAATCCATACCATTTCCTGTTTTTTTTTCTCCTGCTGCTTTCAGACGCAGTTCAGTTTCATTCACACACCTGCAAACAAATGGTGTGAATTTTCAATATAGGCCCGCTTTTCCACCGCACATTTTATTCAGTTTCTCCCTCATTTAAAGTCTTCTCTACATATAGACTCAATCAACTATAGGCTATAGACCAAGGGGTGAGTCGCTCAGCACACTTTTCTCCTGTGCTACTTTTTTTAGTGCGTCTACAAGCGCTGCGTGATCATGTAAGGTGCCGAAGGTGCCAATGTGTTGACACTTCAAATTTTAATTTTTGCTGTTCCTGGCAACCAGGCATTTGTTTTGGTTTCTACAAGCAATCAACAATACAGAAAACAAGCAGCGTGGCACTAAAGCGGGTCACTTCTAGGATTTTCAGGACATAAATTATAAATTTGTAAATGGAAAAGCGGGCTATCCATGTTGAGAAAGTGGTTAATAGTGGATAGGACGTTGTTCAAGTAGCAATTTTGCGATCTGATCGATACACAATTTCAATCTTACGTAAAAGTAACAATAGCAGTTCGTGTGGTCCAATTCTGTTAGTCGAAAGTCCCGCAACTCCAGTGCAATCCGATCTAAGTCAAAATTGACCTTCGTGGCTATGCAGTTCCGCATTGATCATTTTCTGCTCGATCTCATTTTTAGCGAGGATCTTGGTCGTGCTTTACTAGGCATCTAGAGTTCCGAATCAGACCGTACTATATCTGCATTTGACAATGTCCGAGATCATACACGCTCATCTTCATGTAGTCAGAAATGGATCAGTTATCTGCTAAGATTCTGCAGTGCAGCAGTTTTATATGCAAGATCTGCACTGCATGCTTATATATGGACTGCTAGATTGACGTATAATACAAATTCAAAGCAAATAAAAAAAAATGTCACCATCAACAACGGATATTGGCAAGGGTTGCCGTTTTTTTCTGAAAGGCCAATTGTCAAAAGTGTTCCTCAGTGTGCCACAAATGTGGTATGGATTGATAATTGAAGTAAGACATTGTGGCTGGCACACTGTTCTAAACGACTTACCCTTGCTATAGACTCTATCAACAAATTATTTCGGCTTTCGCTGTAGGCTCCATTTTTGCATTTATTTGTATGTGTTTATTTTATGAATGTTTCACGCAAGTTGTAAGATTGAATTTCATGAGACAAATCAATGAAAATCAAATGATTATGCAAGAAAATTGTATGTCATTTCAGAGGTACAGTATGAAATTCCTCTAGATTTGGGCGATTTATCCTATGAGTTTTGCTAGTCTAGTGCACTCTCCCGAGCAGGATACATCAACATATGGATACCTAATTTTGATCTTGATAATTGGCCTTGGTATTAAAGAGCTCAGATTAAAAGGTAAAATACCTGAGTGAATTACCTAAGAGTTGCAAGAAAAATATCTCTCGAATAACAAAACTTGTTATTTCGGATACCTGGGAATACCTGACAGGTACTAGTTTGCTATAGTCTTACCTCACTCTGGTATTCGCATTGTGGGAACATTTTTATGGTATTATCCTCAGGGAGTTTACCTCTTAATCTGAGCTCCTAAATACCAAGGCCAGTTATCAAGTTATTCGCTCCTGCTCGGGCTGTGATCCTGAAGCCCATATTATGTTTATATCGAAACTTTATAATTATATTGAGCACCCCTTTGTGCACATACGGTCATCATTATCATCATCACCATCATCATCAGCTGGTGGAAGGCAACCATATTCGGAAACGTCAAAACGATGTAAACACGTCTTGCATGACCGGTAGTTTTCCTCCCTGTTATCAGCGTGAAATTTGGAGATAAGTTTGTGCTAGAACTATCGACAAAATCGAACTTGGTGAGGATGTTTTATCCTTTGTTACGTGCACCGAGAACATTCAATACCGTCAAGCACTGCATTACCCGTTCGTACGGCGGCGCCCGCCAGCATCAGCACCAGCAACAGCTTCCGAGCTCGAAGGAAATCCGTCAACGATTTGTGGATTTCTTTGTGCATGAAAATGGTCACCAGTTCGTGCGGTCTAGCGCGGTGGTTCCCTTCAGTGACCCGACTATTGCATTCGTGAATGCCGGCATGAATCAGTTCAAGAATGTGTTCCTGGGCACAGCGGAAGCTCCCTGCAGGAGGGCAGTGAATTCGCAAAAGTGCATTCGGGTCGGCGGGAAGCACAACGATATCAGCGTGGTCGGTACCGACGGGTACCATCATACGTTTTTCGAAATGTTGGGCAACTGGTCCTTTGGGGACTACTTCAAGCGAGAGGCATGCGGAATGGCTTGGCGCTTGCTGACGGAGGTGTACGGGATCGACCAAAGAAGGTTGTATGTGAGCTACTTCGGAGGAGATGAAGCGATGGGATTGCCGGCGGATTTGGAGTGTAGGGATGTTTGGGCTGAATTGGGGTGAGTTTCTGGTAAATTAATATGAGAGAACTGCCATCTTTAATGATTTTACTTCGCAGTGTTCCACCGGAAAAGATAATACCGTTCGGAGCTCGCGATAATTTCTGGGAAATGGGTAATTCCGGTCCATGTGGACCGTGTACGGAAATTCACATCGATCACTCTGATCGCTTTATGGATACGGCTTCCAGAAAGCATTTAGTAAATGCCGGTGTTCCTGATTTGACTGAAGTGTGGAATATTGTGTTCATTCAGTACAACCGAAGCTTAGAGGACGGACGGATTAGCGATCTTCCACAAAGGCACGTTGATACGGGATTGGGGTTGGAGCGGTTGGTAGCTCACCTACAACATAAGAGCAGTAACTACGACACGGATTTGTTTGTGCCCATATTCGATCGTATTCAAAAGGTAGGCTTTAAAATAATTTAATAGATTATTTGAGCCATCGTTAAGTTGTTTTTTGTTTCACCAGCTATCGAAAAAAGACGAATATCGAGGGATATTTGACACGGAAGATTCGCGTTGCGAACTAGATACAGCCTATCGAATCTTCGCTGATCATACAAGAATGATAACTGCATGTCTTTCGGATGGAATGTTCCCTGCTCAAAAGTAAGATACCGAAACCATTCGCCATTTTCCCAACTAACGCCAAACTACTTTCAGTCATAAACTACGTCGGATCATAAGACGATCTCTATCGTTGTCAGATCGTGTTTTCTCCTGCCCTACGCTACTACAAGAATTGGTACCTGTTATAGTGGACATACTAGCGACACATATCCTGAGATGCACAAAAAGCTAACTCAAACACAACAAATCATTCAGCATGAAGCGCAAGCTTACCGGCAGCTTTGTTCAAATTTGTCTTCCGAATCGCTTGAGCTGCTGAAAAAATGTTCCTACTTTGACGAAGCCGAAGTCACTGATCATCCCGGTTTGCCATATGCACTGAAAGAGATTCAAAGGCTGAAAGTAAAGCACGGGTTGCAGATTTTGGATGGCGAGTTGATCCACAAGATGTACGATACCTACGGTTTGGACGAAGATTTGCTGTTCAAAATAGCTCAATCAGAACGTTTGGAACTGGATATGAGCGGTTACAATCGTTACTCCAGGCAAGTGAAGGAAGGAGCCAAACTTGAACTTGCTAGTCGCCTGCAGGAAACTCTAGCTGCTTCACAAAATATCAGACACGATCTGAACAAAGCAGAATTTCGTCCAACCAGGAATGAGTATAAATACAATTATGTGTACAACCGAGATCGATGTGCATACGAGATTCCTAAGTTAAAAGCCAAGATTACCTCAATAGTTTCGGCCGTAGGCAATAGCGCCATGTGCCATGTGATAACTGAAAGAGTAACTTTTACTTCGAATCAGGAGGTCAACAGAGTGATCAAGGAACTCTAGCTTTGTCCAACGATCAATCAAACCCGTATGAGGTGAAGGCTGTGAGTGAACATCAAGGATTCATCATACATTCGATCGATGGAAGAGCCGCGGAAAACCTAGCCATTGGGGACGAAGTCATTCTGACGATTGATTCGGCAAAACGCAGCTCCAACATTATTCATCATACAGCTACGCATTTGTTGAATGCCTCTGCCAGGGAGATTCTCCGGGTTCCAATGTGTCAACGATCGAGTTTTGTGGGTGATAAAGGACTCAAACTTGAACTTGCCGTATGTGGCGCAAAAGTCGGACCCGATGAAGTTGAAGCTATCGAACAGCATGTTCGGCAGCAAATCCAGGACAACGAATCCGTCAAGGTTCGTGTCTGCAATGCCACCGATGTCGATTTGGATAACGTAAGTACTTAATTCCCACTTTTTTCTGTTAATTCATTGCAATTCCCGTCACCAGGTCACCATGATCCCGGGAGAAATATACCCGGAAAAAGGACTTCGCCTCGTCGAAATCGGCAACTCAGCTCTATTGAGTTCTGCTGTGGAACGCACGCCCATGCCACGGGAGAATTGCAAGAATTTTGCATCACCAACGTAACGCAAACCAAATCCGGTTGCTACACGTTCTTTGCCATTGCCGGTCAAGCTGCAATAAAAGCGCACCAGTTGGGTGCGCAAATCCAAAACGACGTCAATCAACTGAAGCACGACATGGATCAGCAACCTCGTCGAAGATATGACCAGCGTCGATGCCCGCATGCAGCGATTGAAGAATGTTCTACTAGTCGGATCCGAGAACAACATCAATCTTCCGTATGCCATACGGCAGCGGTGTCTGGACGTTATCAATGATCTGTTCCGGCGATTGAAAGACCACACTCGCGAATCGCTTCGAGAGTTTATCGATATTGAAATGAAAAACCTCCTGCAGGAATTTCCGCTCACCTCGAACCCGTTCATCGTGCATTTCCTAGAATGTTCCATCATCCTAGAAGAAGTTCAACTCAGCAAAGCCACGCGATACTTCCCGGATCGACCGATTCTGGTGATAAGCATTACCGACGACCAAGTCAAAGCTCGTGCAACGGTTCCACCTGCCTGTATCAACGAGCGGTTCGACGCTCAGAAATGGCTCAAAACAGTAGGCAGTGTGTTCAAATCCGGAGTGGCAGCTCCCAAAGGACAGAATCCGGTCGAGGTAAGTAATATGAAGAGCCGAAAGGTGAAAACGCTACAATTTGAAACGTTACTCGATCGGGCACTCAAAGAGGCGTCGGATTTTGCCCGGCAAAATATGCAATGAGAAGTAAGTCTACCTGTTAACTAGGTTTATAGTTCCGAGTACGAAAGATACTTAATTTTATAAGAAAGCGAATTTGAGTGAGGTCAGTATGAAAGAATTTCCCTGTGGTTGTCTGGGGAACTGGGCTTGTGAATTCATCTCCAACAAATGTATACTAGCCTAAATATTTTCTTGGTACTGCTTGGTGCATACCGCGCATCGCCTATCAGTCTTGACGTTATGGTGGTAAACGGAAAGTGTTCATATGTGATCTACATATTCTGGGGTATTCGGTATGACCACTTGTTATCCCTGGTACTTATTGGTGAACGCTAATATATTGAGTGTTGTCACATGAACGATGTTGGCGCTACTCTTTCATGGAGATACTTACATTCAGTAGAGGTTTACTACTTCCCTTTTTAGACGCCGTCCCAAACTGGAAATGCTGATGGATCGGGGGATCTGATCACGAAGAAGCTGATTTCTATTTCTATTGGTTTGAACTTGTTCAAAGCATGTTTATGCTTTAGAAGGGCACAACTATTTTGTCGAAGGCTTAGGGTAGTTGATTCTACTCAATGTCCTACACAAGAAACTTGACAAGAAAAAACACAATAGCAGTGGTAGTCGAGGGTGCGCAGAGAAAAGATGCCTGCTTACGAAACGTTTATCGAGCTCCTTCGTGAACGAGAACGCCTTTTGCAGCAAAAGAATCGCTCAGAGCAACAGCATCAGGTACAGCAGTCAGTCGTCCAAGTAAAACAACGTTTATCAGTTACTAGCTACAAAGTGCTAGCACAGCCATCGAAATCCTTCATTCAAACAGCTAGGTAAACCTGTCCGTGTTGTCAAGATGAGCACCTACAAGTGCTCTAGGTTATCTTGAGTGCTCTAGGTTCCAAAACATGGCAGTAACGGAGCGTAAATCTGTTGCTGCTAAAGCGGGCTTGTGCTACAATTGTTTGAAGCCGAAACATCGGGCTAATAATTGTCAGTCTGGTCAAGAGTGTAAAGTTCAAGAATGTGGTCGAAAGCATCACAGTCTAGTGCATCCCCAAGAAGTCGAAGAGAAATCACTGATGCCAGAAGCGATGTCGTGCAAAAGTAATGCTCGAAGCAATCCGGAAACAAATCGTCCGTCTGCAACTTCGATATGCCAATCATTATAGTACGAAATACCTGCCGGAAGTTGCGTCGTTCATCAAGAAATACCATAAGGGCGAAGACGCGGTGTTCTGGCCGGATCTGGCATTGGCCCACTACTCGATGCGATCGTTGGAGGAGATAGAGCGGCTGAATATCGATGTGGTAGCCAAGTCCGCGAACCCGCCCAACGGCTCCCAGCTGCGTCCCATCGAGAATTTCTGGGCCAACCTGAAGCGTAAGATCTACTCCAACAATTTTGTCGCGGAAACTGAGGAGGGATTGATAAATAAAACAAAGAAAAAACTCAAAAACATGCCTACACGCATGTTTTCGTCCGCCATGGCGAATGTTCCGGTTAACTTCCGGAAGGCCGCTGGCAAGGGCGTAGAATTTTTCGGCAAGTTAGCTTAAATACTTACCTTCCATGGGAAGTTTATCAAAAGCAATTATCTGTAACTAGAAATTAGAAGAAAAATTAGTATTTTCCATTTAATTCCAACTACCTTTGCTTATCTTGACAGATGCGTATTTCGCCTACAATGTGCAGACTTCTTCAGTGTCTCGTACTAATAACTCGACTATTATCTGTGTTAGCTTTTTATTATCACCATCCGAATAAAATCCATTTTTTTAATGCAATTGCCCCCCAATGATACTTTGTGTAGGAGTGAGCTGTAAGGCTCTAAGAATACAAAACTGACTCACAGGGAAGAAAAGGATGGTATCAAAAATTTAAAACAATAATACACGTTACTTTCTTATTTTTGGTCTTTATTTTTCCAGAAACTATCATTTTTAGTAAGAGCTATCCAAAAACCCAACAGTTAATCTGTTTATAATATGAGCAAACTCGTGATTTTCATAACTAACGGTATTTTTTTGCTATCTTTAGGGAAACAATGTGGATGTACTTATGTACATCCTACCACATCTTTTGATTCTCGGATCCGGAGTCAGAGGTAATAAATTGTACTCGTAAGCCAATCCCTTCCGATTTTTCAATAACGGACAACACTAGCTTCTTTAGTTGCTCTAGGGAAATTGATGCTTTCGTAAACTCGTACGCGACTACTTGCTTCCACCGTTCAGCAACTCCAACAAGCATCAAAACCAACCCTTTAGACGCTAAGTCATCAGATGGAGGCAGAGTCGTCTTTCCAACGAACTGTTTAGTGCTTGCACACCACTCTTCTGCTCCGTCAATGCACATTTCGACGAGAATCAGTCCACAATGCCGATAGATTTCTGTCATGCCAGCCGTTTTGAATTTCAGCAGTTCGAAAATTTCGAAAATCAAAACCATCAACTAAAACTTTTACCGAACATTAGAATGATTTAATTATACCAGGAGGAAAATGCACATCTGCAATTCGACGCCGCAGTGTTCTAGTCGATGGGAGCGGAAAGCCTCTTTTTATTAGCTTGTCGTAGCCACCCTGATATGCAAATCGGATTTGCAGCGAAGCCATCATCGTTGCTTCCGACCACTGCTTCACTTGACTAACTTTTCCGGAGAGAAGCTTCAATTGATCGACTTTTTTACAAGCAATCGTGCAGCCAAATTGCCAGCAGCAAAGCTTCCGCGCAACCAGAATGCCGTACCGACTTCTTCAACGACGAATCGATCTAAACTAGAAGTTGCTGAATGAGGCTCAAAACTTTCCATCCAATCGAATATTCAGTAAATTACCTCTTGGTAACTGACTCTCTCAAACGAAACATTTCACCTCGTAGACTAGACTGTGACGTACTATCTCCTCCCAGCATAGGTTGTTTTCAATAATTTCAAATTTCGAAAATCCTCCATTTGATGTAGCATTGCCTTTTCCACTATTCTCACCACCATAAATGTTCTCAACCACCTCCATTTCCTGCCACTCTTCAGCCGGCGGAGTGACGGCAATTAGAATATTTCAAGTTCCATTGGCATTTCATTTGCCGTTTGGGAAATGAAGCTGCATCAAACTAAACGTTGATTTATGAGGTTTCATCACCGACAAACCGACATGAATGACAATAGAAAATGTCTCAATATTTCTGTTCAAATCATATTACTGACATCTATCTTCGTGTTCGCTGAAAACGTTTATTGAAGCCACGAACTCCCTTGGGAACTTGATATGAAGGTTCATGTCTGAGCTATTCTGGACACATTTATTTGATCTAGATAACATGATTCTATAGGTTTTGACAGATGGGATCGCTGTACATTTGAATCGGTCGTTATGGATTTTTGATCAATACTGAAGATTTAGTTTAATGTCGGTTTGTCGGTGGTTTCATTGAATTTCATTGATGCTTACTCTGCAAATTATGCGGTGGGGAGAAAGCTTGAGCAAGAGAATGTATTCCTCGCTTGCGTTCTCACTGCAGGCCTTAACCCACTCTCGGTGAACAATTGGATCCCTCGGGAACCGATGAAAATGGAGACCGGAATGTTACACGTCCCTGCGACCACAATTTATCACTTTGCACTTAATTTCAAACTGATTTAAAATAAAACACTGCAAATGTGAACTTTTATTTCCTGCTTGTTGAACCTGCTTGTAACATAACTCGATGGTGGTGGTAGGGGCGGTTGTCACAGCGACCAATAAAAAGTGGTCTTTGTTGACAGGTAAACGGTGATCACTCTCGTTTCATTTTACTCAATTTTTGAGTAAAATTGTATACCATCTCTTTTTCTCTCACGGAAATCTTACTCAATTTTCGTAAAAAGTGGATCTGCTCAAAAATTGAGTTGATCCACTTTTTAACGAAAATTGGGTAACATTTCCGTGTGAGAAAAAGAGATAGCATACAATTGTACTCAAAAATTGAGTGAAATGAAACGAGAGCGATGTTTTTGCACTAACAGCTGGCAGGTCCTGTTCCAGGCGTTCGGAAGGCCCAATATTTTTTGACGCCTTTGGCAAAGCTGTCTTGGATCGCTTCATGCTTTTTTGCGTCAAATTGTTTGAACTCTGACAGAGGACAGTTGTATATCGGATTTTGTTCATTTATTATGATAAAAATAAAGTGTGTTTCGATCAAAATTTGGTCGACTTAAACTTGACGCATTTCCTTTCATCGTGCATTAAAAATGTTTGCACACCCCTCATTTTGATAATGTGTGCGTGAAGCATCATGCCTCTATTTTGATTTTGAGATTAGCACTCCAGTTATCAGAATGTCGTCGAAGGAAGACAGGCAACGCATCGTTTTGCACGTACATGGCGAAAATCCAAACTACTCTCACGCCAAGTTGGCGAAATTGTTGAATGTGGCTAAATCAACTGTTATCAACGTATTAAAAGTGTTCGGTGAACGTTTGTCGACAGCCTGGAAAGCTGGATCGGGGGGAAATCGAAAACTGGTGGCTATAGCGATGAAAAAAGAGTTGCCCACTGTTTCGAGAGGAACCCCAACCTCTCCATCGTCCGAGATGTCTCAAAGAAGCTGGGACTGGCGCCTTCAACCGTGGATAGAGCTATAAACGAGCTGGACTGTCGACTTACAAGAAAGTGGTCGGCCAAAGCACGATCGCAAAAGTTGTATGCGACGATGCTGACGAAGCTTGATTACGTGGTACAGGACGATGAAGCTTACGTCAAGGCAGACTTTAAAAAGCTTCCAGGGCAGGAATTTTATACTCCAACCAGACGGGGAAAGCTGACAGATATTTTCAATGACATCAAACTGTCAAAGTTTGCGAAGAAATATCTGGTGTGGCAGGCCATCTGTACCTGTGGCTTGAAGAGCAACGTTTACATTGCGACAGGAACCGTCAACCAGGAAATTTATCTGAGCGAGTGCCTACTAAAACGTCTACTGCCTTTTCTGAAGCGACACAATTGTTTCGTTCTATTTTGGCCGAATTTGGCATCTTGCCATTACGGAAAAAAGGCCATGGAGTGGTATGCTGGCAACAACGTTCAAGTGTTGCTCAAGATAAGAACCCTTCCAACAAGCCAGAGCTGCGCCTAATCGAACAACATTGGGCCATCGTCAAGCGGAACCTTAAGAAGACTCAACAAGCTGTTGTGAGCGAGAAACAGTTCAAGGCAAACTGGCGTTCTGCAGTGAATTAAGTGGACAAGGAGATTGTACAAAATCTTACGGCAGGTGTTAAACGAAAGACCCGGCAATTCGCATTCGGTAAAAAGGAAGCCTAATTGAATATTTCTCCTGTATTCTGTATTAACTGAACTTAAAAAAGAAAAAAAAATTGGCTTATTAATAAAAACTTTGATCGACTCACACACACTACTGTTTGACCAAAATTTGATCGGAACACCCTTAAGTTGCGGATTTAGGGTAACGAGATGTAATGTTAGCCTAGCTTTTTTATTCAGCTTATGTACAAAATATGTCATAATATATGCAAAATAGACAAAATCTTGATGGCATCATGGTGATTTGTTTATTCTCAAGCAGTTGAGACTTTTATCGTAAATTTAAAGGTTAATACTTTAGTGAGATTATCGGACGTTTGACGTTTATTTTTTTCGCTGTGATTTGACCAAAGAAAATTAAAGTTTAATATCTTAAAACAGTGATTATTGCAGTAATTTACGATAGCAGGTTTCTTTCGTAACAGGAATCGCGTCACAGTTCTCCAAAGATCCGGAAGAATTCGCTTATGAAGTGGCTAAAACAGCTCAGCTTGCTCTTGTGTAGTTTCACGGTGCTTCTGTTCCATTTTTTGGCACCAACTGCAACAGTTGATTTGTGGCATTGGCATGGATGTTCTATGCAGTGGAAACATTCTGCGAATATCGGTTGAACTTATCTGAAGCACTGGATACAAGAAAACATCCTATGAGAACCATAAGGGAATATTTCCATAGTGGGAAGATTATGACTGATATGGTGACGAAGCAGCGGAAGCAACTGAACGAAGAACAAGCTGAAAATTTCCTGCCAATCGGAAATAGGAGGGCCGTATGAAACGGTGATTAGGTCAGAGTCGAACGTGGTTTAGTGGAAAGATGTCTACGCCAGTGCCATGTCGGCAATGGATCTGGTACGTGACCAGAGACAGGTACAAAACGGTTGAGTCAAGAATGGCTACGAAGGAGGACATTTTGACTAAACAGGAGGAGTTAAGTTTGAGATAATATGCTATTTTCGTTCATCCGGTGAGTACGTGCACATCTTGTCTAGGAGAGACAGTGTATTTTTTTCTGTAATTAATGAGCGTTTAATTAGCGGACTGAGATTCCTTTTACCCTTCTTACATCAGTAGAAGGGTGTTGAGATCGCTTGAAAACTTTTTATCCGAGGCACACAGGGCCGAGTGTCATATACCATTCGACTCAGCTCGACGAGCTGAGCACATGTATGTGTGTGTGTATATGTGTGTGTGTATGTGTGTATGTGTGTGTGTGTATGTGTGTGCGTTACAGGTGGTGTCACATCGGTTTCTCAGCCATTTGTGAACCGATTTAGGTTCTGTTGACGGCGGATGGAGGCTGCAACATTCCAATAGAGCGTTATTGTTTTTTTTTTCTTTCGGACATTCCGTTACGAAGGTATGAACGAGGCAGTGCTTGACGGCCTATTGTAGTAGTAATCAAGCAGTTTGGTCTCCGATTGCATACTGAGCTGTTTGTGTGCCGATTTTGGTTTTGTTGGTGCCAGGTTAAAGCTATAAAATAACTCCAAATAACTGGTCAAAGTATCATTATGATTGGATGGTTCTTCATGGAGGTATGACCAAGGCAATACTTGAGAGCGCATAGTTGAGAGATGAAAATGTACTCGTTGCAGTGCAGAACCGAAGAAGACCACTCACCCCAATCGATGCCGCTTGCATTCTATTGTGTCGCATCTCGTGCGTTGTATAGCAGATACAGTACACTAGCCACGCTGTGCGACTCTGTGGAGTTGGAGCGGGGTCGATTGACTCGAGTGGTCTGGTTTTGAGCTGCAGCGAGTGTATTCGAAAATTACCAATTTTCAACGAACATGTACTTGTTAGGCATATTGAGTCTATGTTGATAATCGGAATTGATACTGAGGATTGTCTAGTGGTTCATTCTATGGACTGATTGTATGAGGTTTCTAATATTTGTGTGGTTTCCCTGTTTTTATAACTAACATAAACAGGTTATTAAAGAATTCTGCTGAAATAAACCACCCACACTTGTGAGTAGCCCCAACAGCATCCTTACTGTTGGTTTAAATCGGTCCTCAAACTCGGTGTCTTAAAATACTTTTGTATTCTGCTGAACAAACCATTCACACTTGTGAGTGGCCCCAACAGCATCCCTACTGTTGCTTTAAATCGATCCTCAAACTCGATGTTCTTAACGTATTCTTGTATCCCATTGAATAAACCACCCACACTTGTGAGTGCCCCAACAGCATCCCTACTGTTGGTTTAAATCGGTCCTCAAACTCGGTGTCTTAAAATACTTTTGAAGTCTGCTGAACAAACCATTCACACTTGTGAGTGACCCCAACAGCATCCCTACTGTTGGTTTAAATCGATCCTCAAACTCGATGTTCTTAACGTATTCTTGTATCCCATTGAAATAAACCACCCACACTTGTGAGTGGCCCCAACAGCATCCCTACTGTTGGTTTAAATCGGTCCTCAAACTCGGTGTTCTTAACGTATTCTTGTATTTCATTGAAATAAACTACCCACACTTATGAGTGGCCCCAATAGCATCCTTACTGTTGGTTTAAATCGGTCCTCAAACTCGGTGTCTTAAAATACTTTTGAAGTCTGCTGAACAAACCATTCACACTTGTGAGTGGCCCCAACAGCATCCCTACTGTTGGTTTAAATCGATCCTCAAACTCGATGTTCTTAACGTATTCTTGTATCCCATTGAAATAAACCACCCACACTTGTGAGTGGCCCCAACAGCATCCCTACTGTTGGTTTAAATCGGTCCTCAAACTCGGTGTTCTTAACGTATTCTTGTATTTCATTGAAATAAACTACCCACACTTGTGAGTGGCCCCAATAGCATCCTTACTGTTGGTTTAAATCGGTCCTCAAACTCGGTGTCTTAAAATACTTTTGAAGTCTGCTGAACAAACCATTCACACTTGTGAGTGGCCCCAACAGCATCCCTACTGTTGGTTTAAATCGATCCTCAAACTCGATGTTCTTAACGTATTCTTGTATCCCATTGAAATAAACCACCCACACTTGTGAGTGGCCCCAACAGCATCCCTACTGTTGGTTTAAATCGGTCCTCAAACTCGGTGTTTTAAAATATTTTTTTTATTATGCTGAAATAAACCACCCACACTTGTGAGTGGCCCCAACAGCATCTTTACTGTTGGTTTAAATCGGTCCTCAAACTCGGTGTTTTAAAATACTTTTCTATTATGCTGAAATAAACCACCCACACTTGTGAGTGGCCCCAACGGCATCCCTACTGTTGGTTTAAATCGGTCCTCAAACTCGATTTGCTTAATGTTTTCTTGTATCCCATTGAAATAAACCACCCACACTTGTGAGTGGCCCCAATAGCATCCTTACTGTTGGTTTAAATCGGTGCCAAAATTTGAATAGCATTAATGTGCATCTCTGTACAGAAATAAATCAGAACATAGTAAATATCTTATTCGCTGCCGACATCAGTTGAATTCAGCACACCGTTTACCAAAACGGATCCGGCTGCCAACCCAATCATTTTATCCAACATCCCAGTGATTTCTCGTGGAAGTGCAGAGTGTTCTCGGCTTCCAACAAAGCGAGTATCACGTCAACATATTCCTACCCATCCCTATTTGACTGCATTCGGACGAGGCCGGCGCCGGTATTGCCTTAGTTTAAGATCACCAGTTTTTACACATTGAGGATGTATGCTAGTCCCAAGCATCATCTTTCGGTTCTTTGTGTAATAACAGCTGATCTGGCAATAACGGAGTAGCAACCTCGGGCGGTCAATCATGCTCATGCTCATGCTAATACTTTAGTGAGATTATCGATTTTCTTAATATTTGACTCACCATGGCTGCACTGATTAGGCTAAGTACATAATCTCCCCGATCTTTTAATGAGCTTCAGCCGAATAACAATAATTTCACAAGAAAACCATAGACCCAATTTTAGGGACATATTGTTTTCTGTGTTCCCAACCATGGTCTTAAGTAATTATCACTTTGTAAAACTTTGATATTGGTATTGATTTTCAATGAAAATGTATGAAAATGTTGTTGCACATTTTTAAACTGGTGTAACCAAATCAAAATCTAAAAAGCTATACAGTAAAAGTTATAATGTTTTTAATGTGGGTTGACCGATAGATCCTATGTCAATATTTC
>JASCZW010001710.1:0-41936 GCA_034211315.2 Aedes japonicus
AAAAAGGATTTGATTTTTCGTATTCCAATCTTTGCCTCCAGTTTTCTCGGTTTCGTGATTTTTGGGAGACCACCCTTCTCAAATATTAGTCTATATACTTCGTTTTCAGTTTGATCTCGGTCTTTACTCCCCATCGTCAATCGGAAAATTACAATCAACGTATTTCGGCCTACCTCATTTGGTTGGAATTTTTATTTTCATTATGATTAACATCAGTCGTCGCCGCCGACAACGCGTTAAACTGGGCTGCTGTGAGTTTCATTATCGGACATTTTTTATTACATGTACTGTGCTGATCGGGAGGGCAGAACACATTTCCATAAAAGGTTGTCGATGTACAGACACGAGAATCAATACTACATAATGAATGAAACAGTTGTGTCCCCTAGTTGTCGGAATTGTGAACAATATCATAATCTGTATGTCAAACACAAATTTCAGCAGATTTCACCGACTCAACCATGCACATTTTTGATTGAAACACCTAAGCGTAAGAAGTCAGAAGGAAATGTAAATTAACAATTATGACACGGCATGCTACAGGCCACAAAACCACCATCAGTTCTTCTGTTGCAGTAGTTTGTGATTTTCAAAATTGTGTGCACTTTGCTGCAGGTCCTTTCTATGTGATGGCATCATCCGAGGCCGGCTGAACGCTCTGCCCTAGGCACTGCATTTCCATCCAAATTGCAAGAGCGCAATTTGAATGCAACGAAAAAGCTTTCCTCGCACCCGTCGTTGCGACGTTGTTAGAGGAGCGTGCTTCTACGCCGGTTGCACCAAACCAACCAGTCGAAGCATCGTTGTCTAGATTGTGAATGAATATTTTAGCGAATTTATGGACGTGCTTGATTTTGATTGGCAGTTGGCCTTCACGTTGCGACTGTTACAACCCAACCCAAGTAAACCTTACCCCCTACCTACCTAGAATAACAACATGTGTGCACTTCTCTCCAATCTCCCCCAACAGACTATACATCGATCCAATCGTGTTCTACCGGGTGAAGATTGGCAGCATCATTACCGGGGCCATCTCGGCCGCAATGTTCCTAGCACTGACGCTGATCTTCCAGGGTATTCGCCGGGTGTTCATCCATTTCCGAATCATCGATCTGATCTGCCAAAACTGCTGCAGCTACTGCTACCGCAGCGACAAGAGTTCGTCCAAGGCACGGCAGATCTACGCAATGCTGGATAACATCGAACACTACAAGAGCCAACAGCTGGAGAGGCTGCGAGAAAATTACACCCAACAGGTAAGTGCATTAATTTAACATACTTAGATCGATTAACCAACTGCTTTCTTTCAAATCAAACAGGTTCATCGTATTAAGGATAACTGCACCCAGCAGGTTGAGTGGATTCAGGATGGCTACAGTACCCAAGCCAAACATTTACGAGAGATCCGTGACATCGGTACGCATCATCTGACGACGCTGAGAGATCAATATTACGATCAGGTAAGAACTAAGCGTAAAAACCAACGCAAAGCTATGTAAGCAACATCAGCCACCAACACGCGAAAGGTATGACTATTTTTTTTAAAGGCACCAATTATAATCGAATAATTTAAGCAGTGGAAAACACAACAGCTGCTGTTCTTTCTATCCTCCTTTTTTTCCAGTGGCAGGTGACTAATGACCTACCACCACAGACGAAAAAAACCTCCTTAAGTTTTCGGTAGCTTTTCTCTACAACATGACAACTGACACAGTCCCGCGACCATCAATGTCACTGTGAGGAAAATATACATACACTGCGCTCAGAGTCATTAGAGTCACCAGAAAGCATAGGGAGAAAGTTTTATAAATACCCATCTCATCGAGTTCGCTGGTAGGGTAACGTGTGTCTCTACCCACGTGCTTGCCGTTTTTCAGGCTTCCGGTCTTTTTTTTTTCTTCAAATCTCATTAACAACCGACTCTTACACTTCCACCGCTTTCGCGTGGATTCTCTATTAACACGAATGGCTAAATTTAAATTTCCAATTGCACAGGTGCGCGTGTCCGGGACTATTCGACGAGCCAGCTAAACTGGGTTCGGGAGAATTACGTTTTCCAGCGCAACAAGATCCGCAAATTCAGTGCCCACCAGGCGTTGAGGCTCCGCGAGGGCTACAAATACCAGCAGCAGACGCTGAACAAGGTCCTGGAAAATCTGCCCAGTTTCTACTTTGAAAACTGTCGGGGTCGCAACGAAGACGATGAGGATTTCGATGGTAAGTTTGAATGTGTGGTTTTTCGAACATTGCTGTTTCTGAGTGTTTTCCGGAAAATGTTGGGGATTACGGTTAAGCCAATGTTAGTGGTAGCATAATTTTTATTTGTTTTGTGCCTTTGAACTTTAATCTTCTCGCCCCCAACATGCTTTGGATAACACTCCTTTCCTCCCTCACCCATTGATGCATTTGTTTCCTGTTAACACGTACCATCTTCGTGACGATTCGGTACCCAATGCGCAAAATAATCGTCGAAATGGGTGTTTGCACATAACTCCCTCCCACAGCGTATACAATCAGTTCGGAACACAGCGAAGCGTACCGAACGTGGGAACACATGACGAAGCTGTGATTTACGCAAACCTAGATCTTACACGCTTAACAACGGCACAGAACAATCAGCGAACACAGAGGACACTTCTTGGACCGACATCGATGGCGGAAAGCTCTGTTTACTTGATCGTATCTTTTTTCTCCAAGTATGAGTTTTACTGTTTTTTTTGTCTCCATTGTGTACAATTCCAGACAACCAGAAACCTTGAAGATCGTAAATTTTAAGTCTCGTGAATTGCATGCAACTAATCGTATATAATGCATAGGTTCAAGAATCGAACATTCTGGTTGTCGGGGAATGGTTTCGGCTGGGACGTTTTCCATCATTATTTATTGATTGACACACATTTCCCATCATCGCATCGAAAAGCAGAGAACTGTATTAACTGGCTGTAATAATTTATTAACCAACTTTGTGGGACACTTCGGTTCGGTTAGTCCTTGCTTCTTGTTTCGTTCGAGGAAAAGTCTGATTGGCTTGATAATTGTGCGTGGGTGGGTCGGGGTTTGTGTGTGTGTGTGCGCGCGAGCTGATGATGATGGTCGTTGGTGCTAAATTGCCTACATGAAAAAGAAACCTGATCCTGTCCACTTTGTGTGTTTTCCGGTGCTCGGGTGTCAATGATTTATGCTTCATTTAATAGACTGCAGCAGCAGTTCCGGTGTTTTGTGGGTTTTCCGCTCGGACGAGCGGAAAAGGTGTCCGGTGTGTCCTTTTTCATCCTCTTTTGCTTGTTTTTTTTTACGTTTGTATGTGTGTGAACATTTTATTCTCGGTGGTAATGGTTACCATTTATTTTGTCATCGCTTCCTGGTGGTTCGTTGGCCCCAATTAGGACTGCCATGCGTGTATACTGTTCTAATGAGAAAGAGATTTTAGAAGCCAGTTAAACATATACTCAAAATAAGGAACAAATGAAGGACACGCTTTATATATATTTCGAATGATCAAATTAAGCACACATTTAAATTCAGGTGAATGGTGCTCATTCACCTCATGCTTATTTCAAACTCATCTCGAACAGTCGGCGAACGCATAACTGTCCCATGGGAGCTCTTAAAAAAATCACGAAGGGAAACATCTATCTAGTACGACACGCTCCAGCCGTGAATTTTGTAAATGTGACAATCCATACAAAAATTGATTGATGTCCAAAAAAATGTTAAAAAAAATCATAGCTACTGCGATGCAGCTAATCTTCTGTGAGTTGAGTGGTAGAGTGAGTTGACACTGTTCTGCTTTGAACAAGTCGGAGGCGTTTCGTGATCAACAGCGTAACTTGTTCAATGAGCTTAATTTTATGAAAAGAAAATGCGTTCGATATACAGTGACGGACAAAACAATAAGACCACAGCATAGAGCAATTTTCATGCATGCGTCCTAACCGCCAATTTAAATTAAACGTATGCGACACCAAGTGGCGAGCACATGTACTAACTTGACATGAGATTCCACAAGCTTTTCAGCCTCGGAAATAAACAATCCAAGCCAGACGCATCGAAAGCTGCTAAAAGACCAAAAAACGTGCGACAAAAGTATAAGACCACTTCCACATTTCATCTGATTTTGTAGCAAATACCGTCGTTCCTCTGAAGTTAGTTGTTTATCGATGAGTCGTATTATTCTTCATCATATTGTTCATCTAACAAGACATCATATTTCGTCAGTTCTAGGAAAAATTCAGCAAAAATGGGCCGAAGCTATCACTGCACAGAGAATCAAAGGATTCATATCCGGCAAATGGCGAGAGAAGGAAAAACTCAACGAGAAATTGCTGCATTCTTGTGACGGTCCAAAACATTTGTTTGCAATGCTCTCCGTGACCCGAAACCACGAGTGGGAACTAGACGTCCCCGGAAAACTACCTCTAAGGACGACGGCCACATCAAACGACTTTCTAGCATTGATCCATTCAAGTCAGCAACGAAGGTCAAAGAAGAGCTGACCTTATCCGTGAGTTCCAGGACAGTTCAGCGACGGCTTGTTGAGAAGAATCTGATTGGAAGAAGTCCTAAGAAAGTTCCAATGCTCACACGGAAGCATCTCCAGGCCCGTCTAAAATTTACTAGAGAACATCTGGACTGGATCGGACCCGAAAATGGTAAGAAATGGCGGAACATCCTTTGGTCAGATGAAACAAAAGTGAATTTTATCGGATCTGATGGAAAACGCTGGGTTCGCCGACCTGTTAATTCAGCTTTCAAACCACAGTACACAACAAAAACATTTAAACATGGAGGAGGTAATATCATGGTCTAGGGATGCTTCTCCTGGTACGGTGTTGGTCCACTCTTTTGGATAAAAAAGATAATGGACCAGTACGTTTACGCTGAGATCATGGAGAATGTAATGCTACCACATGCTGACTGGGAAATGCCATTGAAATGGCAATTTATGCAAGATAATGATCCTAAGCATACTGCCCGTACTGTGAACCAATGGTTTGAGGATCACAAAATTAATGTAATGCAATGGCCGGCACAATCCCCGGATCTCAATCCGATAGAAAATCTTTGGCAGATAGTCAAAAAGTCGGTGAATCCTTTAAAATCGAAAAATAAGGAAGAACTATGGAGCAAAATTCAGGAAGCATGGTATGCCATCCCTGCCAGCACATGTCGAAACCTCGTGGAGTCAATGCCCAAGAGAGTGCGAGAAGTGATCCGGAATAATGGTTATACCACTAAATACTAATGATCAAAGCCGATGGAAACGATTTTTTGAATGAATTAACGAGTGGTCTTATTTTATTGTCGCATCATTTTCTTACTTTTCTATGCTGGATTTCTTTATTGTTTTTATTACTTTCAAACCATTTTGTTTTGTTGAGTTATTAAATAAACTATTATTTTTAGTTGAAATTATTAAATGTTTTGCTTTATTGATTGAGCCCTGCAACTGCATCTTTTTGTCCGTCACTGTATGAAATAACCCTATTTTAAATCGTTCGTTCTCCTCAACGATGCTAGTTCGAGGTCTCAATTGAATCTCTAACGCCGATGGCAGTTCGGTGTCGCTCCAACTTACTTCGGTCCAACGGCTTCGACATGAGGTTGTCATGTAGCGCAGATCGATGACTCGCTGTTGTTGCAGCTGATTGGTGCAGGTGTACTTTGTGTCGCTGTGTTTAGAACGCCTCTCAAGGCGCTGCGATTCCACGATCTTTATGCAGAACTGATTGTCTTCCCATAGGACAACATTCCCACATGAGCTGTTGACATCCGTCCGGCAGTGCGACGGACTCGGCCTCCGTCGAGGACGAGGCGATACACGATTTCTTCTGTGTTCCCCAGTCGACAAGACCGCCGCCGAACTTCAACAAGAATGCGGAGTGCGATTTTCCATCAGCTTCGTCGCCGGCCCAATCGGCGTCTACGAAGCATTCCATGTCGCCGGATCCGGGTCCCTGGTGCAGACGATGATTCTTCGTGGCCTTGAGGTAGCGAAGGACTCGTTTGGCTTCGGTCCTGTCACGGTTGGTAGGATTCGCGACTTTCCATCCCAGGAGTAAAACGAACACGCAAATGTCCGGCCGAGTGTTGACCGCAACGTAAAGCAAATTGCCTATCAAACTACGGAATGACAAGTTTGTGGGCAATTCATGCTTCTCCTTTTGCTTGAGGTATCCGGGGTCGATCGGCACCCTCGATGGTTTGGCTTGCTTGTGTCCGAATCGTAGAATCAGCTCGTCGATGTAGCTTGCTTGATCAAGTGTGTAATGGTCGCCGTTCTTCACCACGTGGATCCCCTGTAGTGCTTGAGCTAACCCAAACAGTAAAGCTTGAAGAGTTGCTCGATTGTTGACGAATCTATTCGTACTCCGCCTCCTCAAAGTTGCCGACGACCATATCATCGACATATATGAGGATGTACGTCTGTTTTCCTTCATCGGCTTCGGCTTGGTGGAAGCCCATGGACTTCAGAACTTCGTGAATTTGTTTGAGCCCGTGAATGCTACGCATGAGGTGACATACCATGCCGTTGCCTTGATCAAAGCCGGGGGTTGCTTGATATACGTGTTCTCTTGCAGCTTCGCGTACCGGTAGGCGTTCTTTATATCCAAGTGCTTGACCACAATCTGCTGCTTGCTGGCTAAGACGAGGACTGTTCGAAGAATCGTTTGACGCACAACAGGGGCGAACAACTCGTCGTAATCTTGGCCAAATTTCTGTGCGAACCCCTGCACGACTAATCTCGCTTTGTGTCGCACCACTGTTCGTCCTCCTTTTTCTTGTACGTCCATTTACAGCCGCTCCTTTCCGACCGGGAGGCAGTTGAACGAACTCCCAAGTACCGTTTGCTTGGAGCTCTTCGATCTCCTCCTGCATCGCGGCTTGCCATGCCGCAGCTTCTGGACCTTCAATCGGTTCGGAGTTTTGTGGCTCGTCGTTCAGGTGCTTTGTAACATCCCCGAGACGTTTGGGCAAAATTCTTTTCGTGATTTGTATTGCTCTCCCTGGTTCGGTTCCTTTTACGTCGACTTCCTCTCGAAGAAGAGGTTCTTCATCGCTGAAGCCGTAAAAATCATCCAAAGTAGTTTCCACTTCTTCGGCCGCCGAGTCGAATACTTCTTCGGCCTCCGGTTGTGCTTCGGGCTCAGCTCCAGGTTCGGCTTCGTGTATGACAGGATCCCTTCGTGGTACCAGATCGAATTCCACTTCCTCGCCTTGGTTGCTTGTGATTGCTTCAGTCGTTGCCTTCGGTTCCGTATTCGGTGCGCTCTCAATAAACTTCACGCCACGGCTCACGTAGATCTTCCGGGTGGCTTTATCGAGGAAACGATAGGCTGTGTGTTCCAGCGAATAGCCAACAAAAGTTAATTTCTGAGCGGTGGCGTCCAGCTTCTTCCGCTGCTGGGCCCATAGCCTGTTGCAGGGCAGTGTGATTCACGGAGCAAATAAAGAGAGAGAGTGTCTCCTTTGAGTGACGACTACTATAATGACTTTTATTTCTATTCTCGGTACATACCAGAGTGTGTTGTGTGAATGTTACATAGGTGTTTGTGTGTCTGTAAATGAGAAATGCAATGCACTGGATAAAATTATTTGAATCAAATTAGCTGATGTGCTTGGGATACTCTCCAAACTGTGTGTTCCGAACGTTCTGCGACCTCGGCATCCTGGTTTCCTGTCAAATTAACGCAAACGCATCCGCAACCTATCTATTGTGGGCCTGTCATCAGGAGCACTTGCAGCGCATCCGGTTTGCGATGTCCAAATTGTCGATGCCACGTGTGTTGGCAATCTCGCTTATGATTGCAATTACCTTCGAGACGATTCCATGTTCGGGCTTGTTTAGGCGATATAAGCTTTTGGACTTCGTTGCTACGGCGAGCTCGCTGCCATTGAAGATGATTTTGAACTTTCCGTCAACAAACTCGATTTTTGCTTTCCGATTGGTCATAACAAGCACTGACAAAAAGCTCGCTAACAGCTTCGAGACGTGCATCACGTTGTAGAGCCGTATTTTATTCGTGCTTCCAGATCCTCAAAGAAATCCCTGTTGGACGTCCTGTGCGAACATGCCGTGGAATCGACAATCCAGTCGTTTGCCATTTCAAGGCCAGTCCTATTGCTTTCAAAGATACCCCTCAGGCTACGCTACGGGTTTGCTTGCTTACCTCGTCCCGCAAATTCCTCCTGGATCAGGTTCAGCATTAAGGCATCGTCCATTCGCGTTTCGAGGGCAGTCGAATGACGCGTTGAATGACTTTGGAAATCCTCGCAAGATAATGGTGTCTTCTCTCAGGTCCTTTTCGGCGCTGCAGAGCTTCTATAGAGATCCTTCATCGATGTGAGGTACTCGTCCATATCATCCCCTTTCGTGTACCGGGTCTCGCACATCCGTTGCAGGAGGGAAACCCTATTGGGCAGAATGCCTTGGTGTGGTGTTTAAAGAATACTGCCCTCGATTCCTTCGTCGTTTTCGTAGCACGAATTATCCCAAATTGGTTCTCCTCCAGAAGCAGCAAAATCGTCACTCGAGCTTTTTATCGCCAGTGCCGCTGAAAGATTGTTCTTCACATAGGTCCACAAACCTTCTCGGATCAGCAGCGCTTCGGTCCGGAGCTTCCAGGCTTCGCAGTTCGATTTGTTGAGCTACGTAGAAATCATGAGATCCATCCACATCCAGGTTTGGCTCCGCTTGCACGACTTCCAGAAACTTCCTTCTTGATGAAAAATCGACACGTTGCTAAGGCTCATAACCTATCAGCAGAGCGTTATTAAAAGGATAACAGTGGAATGAAAAAAATCTATAGGTTGCTGTGATTAGAACTTGTATTTTAATGTTTCAGCTGGTTGCTGCGATACGTTTGATTCCTCAACAGTGATCACTAAAGCAATTGTGCCTAACCGTCCAAACACAATGATTACGGAAACAGAACGGAAAACGGCTTGGATCTAGCCTGTTTTCTTTCGGGCAAGCAGGCATACTCAGATCGGGCTTTGCCATTTTCCGTTGCCGTTATCATTGTGTTTGGGCCATAAGAGTCGATCATTGTTTGCCCTCATTCAAGGAGTTGATTAAAGCTCTAAAGCTACACAGTTTGAAAGACCTATTAAATTTTCTGCGTTATCGAATGCTTAATATTCTTAGAAATTAATGTAAATTTAAGCCAAATAACGCCTGAATCTAGTCTGTTGTATGGAAAATTGCAAACATTGTTGTATGGCATATCAAAGAGTGCAAACGATTTCTTTGTTTACGCCTCGTTTTTCTAGGAACCAAACGCGGGGAAGTTTTACGAGCCCTTTAAAATTCTTTATTTTTTTAAGGCAATGGATCCTCCCCAAAGCCCCGCAAATCGAGTTTCTAGAATTGGTTGACAATGGAAAGAATACTCAACATTTTTGGAGGCCTGCTCAGGACATCGATTATTCCGGAGCTGCGTCCACCGACAGCGACATCGCTGAATCTGAATCAGCAATAACGTACCGAGCTAAAATATCCGAATCCCAACTTCGTCACCATACGTCGAATACAAGTGAGCCGCATCCGTTACCATTGCCTATATCCCAACGCCGTCGTTCAATCTTCTCGCCAATAGCGTGATAAAGCGCATCCGGAAATATTTCATGTTACTTTGTCGCTTCAGTGGTCTGAATCAACGTAATAATTTCTTTCAGTGTATGGTTTAGCTGTCAGTGGATCCTTTCATCTTCGCGTTTGAAAATTGCGTCTAGACAACAGGAGCTGCGAAATCTTGTTTTGAACAAGTGGTTAGAAAATCCTAATCGTTCACAGAAAACCATCGCGAATTCGTTCGGGGTGACGCAACAAACGGTGTCGTCGGTGTCATCAGCAAGTTTCTACAAACCAGAACGGTTCAGAGAAAGCCAACCAAGCAGTCGAAAAGGAGAGCACGTAATAAGCAAGATGAGAAACAAGAGGTGAAAGTATACAATAGGAAGTCCAACATGTCGGCCAGAGATGTTGCCAAAAAAGTGAATGTAGGTTAGTCCGCTGTCATTTGCAACAGCGTCTTCTTTGACGTCATGTTCCGTGTACGGCTGGCAAAATTATTCGAAGGGATATACACAACGATATCATCAAAGGACTGGCGGAAGGGTTTCTACTCTTTCCAGATTCCCGCCAGTAAACCTTCATAAAAAAAACATAATAAGATTGGGTAAAATACGTTCCAATTCTGTCGATTACTGTTATGAACAATTGCCGATCCTAAACAAAGCCTTCTAATTAGAAGGCAATCAAAAATCCCCTGATGATCGGTGATCGTTGCGCTTAACTTACAAGCAATTTTCTCAATCTCCCATCCAATCTCATCAGCCACGGCGTTTGTTTCATCCGATAATAAATATCCTTCTTATATAAGTAACAATTCCCCTTTCTCCTTCTTGAGCAAATGGAGCGGAATAACACGAACAAATTGCACCACTTTCACGAACATTACACTCCCGAACGTATGCAACCACCATCACCGTCGGGCAACAGGCAATTAACCTTGAACCTTTGAAGGCAATGCAACCACCGACCACCGCCATGCGCCTCAACCCGCCTTGCTTATTTTCCGCCAAGAAACGTGTGGAAGAATGGAAATCCAACGGTCTGGAGACAGTGCAGCAAAACACCATTTTCTTGCCTTCGAATATATATATCGGCCACCCCAAAGCGAGGACAGCAATCAAGGGAATGTCTTTGAAGAAACGAAGAAATACGACTTTAGCCACCCGGACCATGCACTGTAGATGCACCGATGTTGATGAAATTGACGAACAGCGAAAAGTCCTTGGAATCGGGCAAGGATTCCCTTTCAACGCTGCTCGGCGTGTGGATGGAGGAAATAACAGTTTCCAGGTACGCCTGGAATAGAGTCAGGGATTATGCCATACGACCGCGGGTGGCTAGTTGGTTGGTCGATAATGTATCAAAGTCGTGGGCGGTGGGTTTTCAATGTATGCAAATTGTGAGCAGAATGCATGCACTGCACTCCGAACACAAACCGTTACGTGCACAGTGTGGTATTTCTGGTTCATTCGGTTTGTGGGGATGATGGTGGGAAATGGGAGACGAAATTGAATCCGAATGACCATAGTTAGCGCACTCGCTCACGTTTCTTCCAGCGGTTCATTAAACTTGCATTCACTGGATACTTAAAGGTGTAATTTTGACGTGCTTCTAAATTGGATGATGTTTACTTACGAGTGAATTGACGACCATCTATAAACATGTGACTTTTGAAGGCAATGCTCGATCCTACAGCCTTCAACTTTCACCGACAACAACTCTTTCGTGGGGGGGTGGAAAATTAGATTTTTTTTTTCCTTGCATGCTCTTCATGTATTACTCATGGTTATTCACGAGCACATCACAGTCAGGGAAATTGTGAGTTTTCGTGGAAATATTTTCCCAGTGGGACGTGTTTTGCATTTTGTATTGCTATTTTATTTATCTGGAGCAAAATATCTTTGCTGATAGCAAGAGGAACATTAACTCCATCAGCTTCTCAAAAACTTATAAAAAGCGTACATTCGGGTAGAGTTGGATGTTTTGCAGACGGGTATCTTCAAATTCAGTGGATTAGATGATGAGGTAAGCTTTGTATCCACAATAATCTGGACACATTGAAAACACTGCAACATTCGAAATATTTCAGTAAAAATCACACTGGAAGAACGGAACATGAAAATCTGTAAATAGTTCTGGAATTCAGGCCAATCTGTAGAAAATACACAAAAACATCTAGAGGCAAATTGACGAAGAGAGCAAACAAGGTTGTGACATAATTGTGCGGCTCATGTACAATGCTGCCACATGTTAACTCCAGTTCATCAAATTCAGCCACAAAAACAGTTTCCCTGATTCCATGCCGCGAATGAGGTGAGATGACTCGCTATCACAAGTTAAATTACAGAAAGTCAACGCGAACTCTGTGCAAATAGTTTTGGTATTCAAGTAGAAGACGGTGGACAAGATTTTGATAAAAACAGTATTGCATATTCATGAAGAGATTGGTCGTGCAGTGCTCCAAGTATACATGAATACCGCTGACTGCAGTTTGACATATTGGGCGTATAACTCCCTTTTTACACCTCTTCTGGTAGCCGTTTTGAATCCCGGGTTCTAACTGTCAGTCGGTGCTGATATTTTGCACACATATCCGGGCCCATTTTTATAAATGTATCGGACGAGATACAATCCTTCTCAGCTGCACTGTTATTCTAAAGCTGTTTAATGGCATCCTTAACTTCGCTTATCGTGGGAGTTGGCACATCTTCCTCGTTAGCCGTTCCGATGAAATCATTTCTCGGCCTCTTTCGGCGCCGTTCAGGTGTTCATTTTCTTGTAGAACTTTCACGTTCCTAGAGAACGATACGGCTTTTCCAAGGTCCAAAGTGCCCGGCCTACAAGGGTAAACCACGAAGCTAATCACAGTGCAGGTATTCCAACTAAACCTGAACCACTGTGTGGCAGATCAGCAATGTGTCAGGCAGTTCGCGAGTCGGCAACGGATATCGTCATAATATCTGACCCATATCGCATCCCTGCCGGCAACGGCAATTGGGTTGCGGGTAGTTCTAATATGGCGGCATTATAGACGACGGGCAAGTTCAGGAGACTGTTTACTTCTAATGAGGGCTTTGCGAGTGAAACCCAAGACCCGTGCGGTGATCAACTCGTAGTACTACATACACGTGTGTGCAACGCAACACTGCCTAGGAAGGAATGGAAGGTCGCCTGAGTATTGGTGGACGAACTCGATCCCCGACCTCCGTAGAATTTGCTTCCGCACAAAGAGAGGATGCAGAGAGCGCGCTGGGACCCCTAAAGAACGGAGCGTTGAGGAGCGCTGGCCGCCGCCAAGGCCGCGATAATGAGGGAAATAAAGGCCAGCTGACGAGCCTGCTTCGACGGCTTGAATTTGAAAGCCAATTGCGAATACATGGGATGACGCCTATAGGGTGGCAATGGCTAAAACCAAAGGTACTCCAACCGGTACAACTGCAAGTGTTCATTCGGAAACTCTATCCGTGCCACGACCCGATTCCTTGGCCTCCAACCGACGTAGAAATGTCCAATTGCCAGCGTTCCAGTATCCCAGGCCATAACGCTGTCATGGTGGTGGAAAAATGGTCGGCAACGCCGAACATCCGCGATCACGTGGGCAATGAGATTGGAACCGCGGAAAAAGGGGATAAGGCGACGGTTACGATTGACAAACTCATTGTTACAGGAAAGTCGCTAAACGTAAACAATGCGCCAGTGCCTGACGGTATACCGAATCTGGCATCAAGACAGATATTTTGCTGGCTCCCCAAATGTTCAGAGTGGTAATGCAAAGATGCCTAACCGAGGGCGTCTTCCCAGACGCCTGAAAACTCCAGAATTTAGTATAACTAACGAATGATCCATCGGCATACCATCCGAAATGCTTGTTTCAAGCGACGGGTAAGGTGCTGGAGAGGTTAATCCTCAACAGGTTGTCGAAGTACACGGAGAGCCTTTCCAACAATCAGTTTTGCTTCCGTAAAGGGAAGTAACCGGTGGATGCCATCATGGTTGCCACCAAGACGGCAGAGGTGGCAATCCAACATAAGAGGCGGGGAGTATCCTACTGTGCACTAGGGACACTGTATGTGTGAAATACATTCAATAGCAGAAGTTCGAAGGGTATTGTTAACTCGCTCCAACCTTTCCGGGTTCCTGGGTACCAGTACAGGATTCTGGGGAACTATCATACTTCCAGAATCGGGTACTGGTATACTACACTGAGGCGGGTCAGGAACGTGTTCAAGTTACCGTGGGAGTTTCGCAAGGTTCAATCCTGGAACACGATGTATTACGAAGTATAGAGATTGAAACTCCCTAACGAGTCTTTGACGCATTTTGGCCATATCCGAATCGATGTTTGTGCCGTAATAAATCCTGACGTCGATAATATCCGAGCGTTCCATCAATTAAATCGAAGTCAAGTTGTTATTCTGTACTGGATGTAGGAACTAAGGCTTGCTTCATTTAGAATTGGAACAAACTTTTGCTCATATTGTGGCGCTCCTGGTGGGCGGATTTGGAAGTTCTTGACGCCCACGTGACGGGAATTTTGTCAACTTCACGTATGTATTTTTGACATTCCGCAAATCGACTGTACTTTGTAAACAATCAACATGGAAGCCAAAAGAAGGGAAAAAATTGTGCACAGTTATTTGGAAAATCCATTGTGGTCTGCATCTAGGCTAGCTAAACAGCTGAAATTGCCCAGAAATACCGTATGGCGCGTTATCAAACGGTATAAGGAAACATTGACGACGATTTGGAAGCTTCCAGCCAATCGTCGGAGTGGAACGGTCGACCGGAAACTGCGTGGTAAGATTTTGAAGACGATTAAGAAGAATCCCAATCTGTCGGACCGTGATTTGGCCAGAAAATTCGGTGCTGCCCATAGTACCGTGAGGAAAACTCGACTCCGGGAAGTAATCAAGTCGTATCGAGCTAGCAAACAGCCGAATCGGACCATAAAACAGAATAGTGTGGCCAAAATCCGTGCTCGGAAGCTATACGACCAGGTGCTGACCAAGTTCGACGGGTGTCTTCTGATGGACGATGAAACCTATGTCAAGGCTGACTTCGGGCAAATCCCAGGTCAAAAATTTTACTTGGCAACGGCTCGGGGGGATGTTCCAGCCAAATTTAGATTTGTTTTTGCCGACAAATTTGCACGAAAATTCATGATTTGGCAGGGCATTTGCAGCTGTGGCAAAAAAACTAAAGTTTTCGTTACAAATAAGACAATGACGTCGGAACTATACCAAAAAGAGTGTCTCCAAAAACGAATTTTGCCGTTCATTCGATCCCACGACCACCCCGTAATATTTTGGCCAGATTTGGCAAGCTGTCATTACAGCAAAGTCGTTCAAGAATGGTATGCAGAGAAAGGGGTCCAGGTTGTTCCGAAAAACCTTAACCCACCCAACTGCCCCCAGTTCCGCCCTATTGAGAAATACTGGGCAATCATGAAGAGGAGACTCAAGGCAAAGGGAAAGGTTGTCGAAGACATCAATCAGATGAAGACCTGGTGGAATAAGATAGCTAAAACGATGGACGAAGAAGGTGTGCGCCGCCTAATGAGCCGTGTTACAGGAAAAATTCGAGAATTCCTTCGAAACCGTGACGAATAATTTTATCCGTATTTTTTCTTAAAAGTATGAAGAAAACGCTACATTTTTATGAAAAAAGATCTTGAATTAAATAATAAATAACTGAAATACAGGCAATTGTTTTTGTTCCAATTGTATCTGAAGCAAGCTTTACGTATGGCCATATGATTGGAGGCGGCGAAATCGATGAGTGAACTTTCCTATAATCAGTCTGAATTCCTCTCCCTAGCCAACTTGACCATTGAGTTTTATCGTTCCAGTTGCGTGTAAAAACGTCCTTGTGGTCATCATTACTTCCTAGGTACAGATTGTGCACGTTGATGATACATACTGACATTAAAGAAATGGGATTTGACGAATGGTTGTCCCTATATGTACAAGGGCCATCCGGATCCAAAGTACAGCCTCACCGCCCGATGACGCCATCTATCGCAACAGGAATTTACTATCGTGTAGTACAATCTCGCAGACGGCTGTCAAAATTGCAGCCGAATCCGACTCGTAGTTATGTTTTGATCGCGTGTGTATCCGCAAATATCGGTTAGTGATTCGATTCTTGTTTTTGGAATCGGAAAATCGCGCAGCAAAATTGAAGAACGCTTGGATGCTATGCACGGTGACACTTCTCCTTCGCTGGCGACCGTAAAAAATTGGTTTAACGAGTTTCAACGTGGTTGCACGTTGGTTTTTGATGCGCATCTTGGAGTTGTCCCGAAAACGGCTACCACGGAGGATAACGTGACAAAAATCCGCTATCTCGAATTAGCAGACCGCCGATTGCAGGTGCGCGAGATAGCTGAGATAGCTATCTCATAAGACTCCTTAGACCGCGTGGATCATATTCTGCATGACATTTTGGACATGAGAAATCTGTCTGTGCAATGAGTGCTGCGTTTGTTCAACCCGCAACCATTTCAGAGCAGTGTTTGACGCTGTTTGTGCGCAATCCGAAGGAGCCTCTGCATCGTTCCGTAACCGTTGACCAAATATGGGTCCACTGGTACAAGCAGGCGTAGACTGTCCTATCTTTCGGAAAGTTGATAGCTACCGTTTTCTGCTATTCACAAGGTGAGATTTACAACGACCAGAAGAAGGGAAAACGTTAGAAAACGCTATGATGTCGAACTTCCGGACCCTCAATAATTCGGAGAGAATGCGGGTACTTCCCAAAAAATTGAGAAACTGTGATGTAGATTTCACAGATAATATTCTCGGTTGAGATTAATGGTGGCTGATTGCTTGCCAAACGACATATTTTTTATAAAGCACTTTTTTCTATCTTCTGTTCTTTAAACTTAAACTCCAGCCTTCATCTGGCCTTCTTAGTGTAATATTTATTACCAGCGATTTGTGAAAAATCAGCCTTCACGTATGTTCCATCATCCTTTACGATGCAACCTGTATGTTTGTTTAACAACGAATCATATAACTATTGGGCCAGACTTTTCGCTATTTCAAGCCTCTTCATCTCGGCGAGGTTTCATTAAGACTTTGAATAACCTCAGTCCACATATCACTTTAATGTCCTGCACAGTTGACTTAGCTACATTCACTTTTTGGCAACATATCTGGCCGACATGTTGGACTTCCTCTTGTATACTTTCACCACTTATTTCTCATCTTGTTTATTGCGTGCTCCCCTTTTCTACTGCTTGGTTGCCTTCTTATGAACCGTTTTGGTTTGTAGAAACTTGCTGATGACATTTGTCACCATTTGTTGCGTCACCCCAACGGAATTTGCGATTGTTTTCTATGGACGATTAGGATTTTCTAACCACTCGTCCGAAATAAGATTTCGCAGCTCCAGTTGTCGAGACGCCCTTTTCAAAACATCAATTTAAAAGTAAACTAAATGCACGTCCACGCGAAGTTGAAAGGATCCAGTGACAGCTAAACCACACACTAAATTACCTTAGTCTTGATAGAACTAGATTCGACTGAGGGTATGATGAGATTATACAGGGTGTCTCACAATAAGTGTCACTAAAACAAAATGAGTTTACCGCAAAACAAATCAACGAAATCATAGCATTTATTATTCATTTGATGTTGATTTTCCTTGATAACTTTGCGCAATCGCTTTGTAAACCCATCGCGGCTGGCACGTACGATTTCCTGAGGAATTTGGTCCCAAATATCAACCAAATGTTTCTTGAACCGATCTAAAGTAAGCCCTTTCGTATGGCCTATATGTTGAAGCAAATAACCCCAAACAAAGTAGTCAAGTGGGTTGAGATCCGGTGAAGATGCATGTCTTGAAATCGGGAAAATTTTCCGCGCACCACGTCTTGTGTCTTCTTTGCCTTGTGCGCTGGGGCTGAGTCCTGTTGGAAACAATATGGTGTATTCCAATACGGCGTTGAAGCCTGAGGAAGCAGACGGTTCTTCAAAACTTGCTCGATGTAATATTCAGTGTTGATTTTTACGTTAGGTTCTATGAAAAGAAAAGGATTTTTTTCTTTTCGTGAAACGGCGCCACATACCATGTTTTTCGATACATTCTGATAGCGTTCTACAGCTAGTTTATCTATTGGACTATTGGCAAGACTTTTGCCATACACACGATCATTTTGTTGATTATTACTGTTCTGAAGGAGAAAGAGCTTTTCATCCGAAAATAAAACCTCGCAGTCACCGTGCCGAACCAAAAGATTTCTGCTTTTTTGGGCTTGGTTTTGACGCTCTTGTACGGCTTTCTTTCCAGATCATGTCTGAAGGGCCAGTTGAAGCAGGAAACATTTGAAATTGTTTGCTCAATTTACGGCCAGATATGGCCAGATATTCGGTCCCTCACACATATGATCTTTTTCTTCGTTCTGGCAGTTCGCCTGGCACCTCCTTTGTGTGAAATATGGACATTTCCGGTTTCCTTGAACCGTTTCAAGGTACGGAAAACAAAACGCTTACTCACTACAAACTGTTTAAGTTTAACTGTTTTGATTATCTGACACGGTCTAAGCTTTTGCAAATGTAATTTTAAAACGTGCTCCCATATGGCTTCCATGGAAGCTGATAAATATAAACAAACGGAATTAAAAAAGTACGCTCAAAACAGGTATAATCAATTCCGCTGTCAAAATTACCTAGCTGAAATAAACCAAGACTGATAAAAAAAAGGTGACACCTATTGTGAGACACACTGTAGTTCGTTTCAGGTTAGGGATAGAATCTCTAAAAGAACTCCAGTTTTAAGGAGTGTATCGAAAATAAGCTATCCACAAACTTTCTTTCAAATTATGTTGAAAACCGATATTTAATTCAAACAAAAAATTGATCCTTTATTGTACGAGGTTAAACTTGAACATAATGAAGACCGGATGAAATTAAGTTATTCCTTCACGAATTTTCGAACTTTGGATCGAATGCTCTTCATCAAGTTCCGGACAAGTGTTTTTTGGACGCTTAAGCCCACATTTTTTTTTGAACTCCTGCATGTTCCCAGCTGCCTTACCAGTCTTCTTGACGATTACCCAGTAACGTTCGATGGGTCGAAGCTGAGGGCAATTTGGTGGATTGATATTTTTCTCAACAAAATCTATACCCTTTTCCGCAAGCCAATTGAGAGTGGTTTTGGCATAGTGAGCCGACGCTAAATCCGGCCAAAACAGTGGAGGTGTACTATGCTTCTTATATAAAGGCAACAATCTCTTCTGGAGACACTCAGATCGATAGATTTCCGCATTTATAGTTCGGGTAGTGTAAAAAATGGTTGACTTCAAACCACAGGAACATATTGCTTGCCATACCAGTACCTTTCGACCGAATTTCTCCACTTGAATCGACCTGTCCGCATCGCTCACATCCTCCCCAACGACGGCAGTAAAGTATTGTGGACCTGGAAGGGTTTTTGAGTCCTCCTTTACATAGGTCTCATCGTCCACCAAAACGCATGCATCCGGACGCTGCAAAAGACACGAATACAATTTCCGGGCCCTTGTTGCTGCTCGCTTGTTCTGTTCTGCACTTTGTTTCGAGATTTTCTGCTTCTTGTAGGTCTTCAGGTGGTTTCGCCTCTTGATACGCTGGATCATTCCGACACTCGTTCCTGTTATTTTGGCAAAATCACGTATTGACATTGATTTGTTCTTCATGATTAGAGATACCACTTTCTGCTCCAGTTTCGGGATTGGAAGAACCGGGGTTTCTTCCTCTTCCTGGTAGCTCATCCAAAGAATAGTGTTCCCCAAACTTAATAATGATGGTTTCAACACTCGCATGATGAATTCCAAACCGCTTCGCCAATTTTCGCATAGTAATACCCTTCTCACTTAGCCATGTGTCCAGAACCTTAATTTTCACTTCCTTTTCAATACGCGACATTTTGAAAACGCAGAATTTGAACCGCACAAACAAGTAAACAAAAGAAAGCTGACAGTCAAACGCACAGCATGCAGTGTTCAGAGCATAAAAAACCATCACAAATACATGCGTACAACGCAAATGTATGTGGATAGCTTATATTCGATACACTCCTTATCTGAATGGCATACGCATTGGGAATGACATAACGGTTTCCTGAACTGAGGGGCTTAGAAGCCAAGGAGTGCATCACAGTCCAAATTTGACGAATTAGTAGATTGATTCATCCAATTAAATGGCATTTTCGTGACTTAAATCCATAGCTTTATTACGAGTGTTTCAGCCTTTTATTACCTTATATTTAAACACTGTTGAATGTATAATTCTGGAGTCAACAACCTGCTCTTACAGTTTTGTCTTTAACCATGCTTCATCTTCTAAGAACTGTTAAATGTGGAGACGCCTGGTGAATGTCCTTTCTGAAATAGCAGCACATCTCTCGCCATTCCTAATAGCTACCAATCACAACCTGAACATGTTTGCACCGTCCTGCTCCCCCACCTGTTCTGTTCGCTTGCGACTGTCCTTCCGGGAAGCGGTCTTAAGTTTAAGTCCATCTACGCAACCATCCACAAAAAAACACACCTTTCTAATATCTCATTAACCCGTCTTCCCACTATTCCAGGTTTCGAGGTCTACCTGAAGGCTAAGATCGAAAAGCTCTCGCAATTGGACCCCGCGGCGGCGGCTGCTGCTGTTGCGGCCGTTGCTTCGGCGGCCAACGGTGCCAGCACCAGCAAGCATGGTTTTCCCGCGCTGATGAACAAATACAATCTGGAAAACTACTCGGCCAAAAGCATCGACGAGAGCAAAGCGTCCGTTTACTTTACTCCGAACGATGGTCAACTGAGTCCGGAGCCGCCGTTGCAGCTGCAAGTGTCGCCGATTCATATCAACTACATCAACGACTGCACTACGATGGGGGAGTGCTCCGGGATGGCCCATCTGGGATTTCTTGGTGGGGATACTCCCAAGTCGTTTAAATCGGTCCTTGGTGGTGCCGCCGGTGGAAGTGGTATCCTGCCAACCGTGGCGGCAAGCGGGGGCGATGGGATGGTGGTAAGGTCGATTCTAAAACCACCGGGTAGATTCGTGTACGATAGGAATCTTCAAAAATATCGAATGTGTTATCAACCGAATAGGTTGAGTGGGGGATACGTTGGGGACGAGATGGATGAGAGTATGAAGTATGAGTGCTACAACGATGCGTTGGAAGGCGGTGACTCGTGTGACGACGAGGGTAACTATAGTCTGAAGCATACAAGAAAGCACAAGAGAAAGAGAAAAGCCGTCGGTAAGCCGGCGGGAGGGAAGCAACTTTGCGAGTACGAGACTTTGCTGATGAAGAATTTGAGTAGTGATCCGAAGGAGGCGCATTACAAAATTATCCACATTAATAAGTTGGGCGGAGGAGTCGGAGGTGGTCCGGCGGGAAGTGGTTGGACGGCTGGTCGAGCCATCAACAGAAAGAAGCTGCCGAACAATAGCGACTACTACAACTCGCTGGAGGATATGATTCAGGATAATAACGAAAAAATACGCAAGTTGATATACGATTCTAAAATTGACATTATGAACGAGGTGATAACAGGGAGTAATAGTAGAGATAAGGTTAGCAGTAGTAGCAGTACGAGTTGTAGGGGTAATATTCACTTTGAAAACAGGGAAGCAGAGCGATTGAACCGATCATCGGCGGCGGTGGTGGGTGTAATGAATCGTCAAAATGTTCCAACGACAGCGAATGTCGTCGCTCGGAGCAATAGCAATAGCAGTAGTAATAACAACAGTCAAATCAACAGTGGCTGCGATAGTCGGGACTCACCCTCGACTACGCAAAACCTCAACTACCACCAGCCTTTGAAGAAAATTCACAAGCTTCACTTCGATTCCAGTACAAACCGCATCCAGCAGAGCACTAGTCTGCCGGAGATCTGCTTCGGTTGTTCCCCGTCTAGCTCCAGTCCAACGCTGATGCATAACTCGGCCATGGTCGGTCAGCCGTCAAACGCTCTCACCACGACCTCCAACAAATCCTCCAACCAGTCGATCATTCATCAGCAGACTCTATCGTCGGCTTCCTCAGCCGGCTCCAACGTAGCTCATCCACCTCTTCCGATGAGTTCCTATCCTCAGCCAAAAGTGCACGGTAAACATGTGATCTTGGCGGTGGAAAACAACGGCCACGACGGCAACGATTCGTCCTTGCCGCCATCGCCAAACCCGGACGCCGCCAGCAAGTAAACAGTCCCCCCATCTCGCCAGCGTGTCGCGTCGTCGTCGTTGAAGAATGCATACGATCAAAAACATCTTTCATCTTTTCACTACACTTTTGTCGACTTGTTACAACAGTATATCTAGAGATAGTGCAGATTCACATAGGACGAATAATAACAGTAGATATCACTGCAGTTTTGTTTTCCATCATTAACCAACCATGAGATACGCCGTACAGTTATCCTAGCTTTTTTAAATACATAAATCCATGCTGCTAGCTATCGTTAGGTTTCCCTCTGTAAATAAAACTTAAATACCTACATAATACCCCATTTGTATACCACGTTGAACTATTTCACATGCGCAAATAGCAGTCGAGGATCAGTGGAAATTCGCATCGATGTGGTAGAGTTGAAAATTTAGCAAACTGACACGATAATCATAGGAAATATTTAAAATTTGTAATGTTAACCGAAGGGGGAATTTGAGTGGATTAATTCGAAAAATAAGAAAATTGAAGAAAAATGTGAACAGTTGTGGGAACTCGAGCCCAGGTTGAATAATAATTTTAAGAAAGCAGAACGTGTTCGTTCGGGTGCGGTTTGAGTTTTGGTATTTTTTTTCCAGGTTGTGGTCGGGAGAGGGGGTGTTCAGAAACAGTAAGTTCAGAGTAAGGTGGTTAGTTAAAGTCGGCATTTGAAAGAAATCGTTTCATAAATTCTTTAAGCATTATCTTGAAACACCCTCTGGCCATTCATTCTCCTGTATGAACCGATATGTTTATCAGTGCTGATTGTATTTCAATTTTTAACACTCTCATCGAGAGTCTATTTTTCTAGCTTGATGTCAAAATCCGACTTGAGTGGCGTTGATGACATTTTCAATCAACCCCAAAACTTTTCTGATTTCTGAGGGAAAACCAAAATAACGTGTCCCGGAAACACCAAATACGCGAAACATTCGCTAGCTGAAGGGACCATTTTGATTATTTTAAAAATTCCAACTAGCGTAATGAAATTTGGACTGCTGTAAGAATCGGTCAGCCGGCAACTTTCTTCCTACAGTAGTCAAAATCAAGTTGTAATTTTTACAAAAATCATTAACACAACGTTCTGTTAGTGAACGTTAAGTGTCGTGATGGTGTCCGGTCAAGGAATCGATCTTAGAATCTTATAGTCATTTGTGTCAATGTCAAATATGAAGCGGTGTGTCATAAAGTCAATTCGCATAACGGTCGTTTGGAATAATCTTCATGTGACGGATTTCACGCCAATTTATCCAGTGGTTGGCAGCACCCTCTCAGAATCTAATGAAACTTTGTTGGTGTGTAGACTGTGTCTTTTGAAGAGACTTTGCATACTTTGCTTTTTCAAAATTTCTATAGACTACAATTTGAAAAGGACTTCAGTTTTTTGATCGTTATTTTTTTTAATCAACGTAACTCAAAAAGGAACAGGCTTACAAAAAACTGATCTATGGGTGACTTTAAGAAAAAAGAAGAAGGCACCGAGTTGTGATAAATCTGACAGCTTCCATATTAAAGTATAGGACCAACATCTAAAAATGCTTCTAAAAAATTCAAATGAAATTCTAATAAAAAGCGGTTTGTTTATTGATGGTAAAAAAATCCAAATCTACTTAATAAAGAAATTTTCAGCAAAACAAAAATAAAATAAAAATAATGCCCCTATTTTGCTTCTTCAAAATTTATATAGATTTTTTTTAAATCAACGTAATTTAAAAAACAAAAGATTTACAAAAAAGTGACTTATGAATGACTTTTAGAAATTGTCTTAGCTTTTATGAAAAAAATGTAAAAGTTGTAAAATCGATTTTCACATACTAAGAAAAAAATATAAATCAATTTACAAAAAATGACTATCTTAGAACTGGACGATTTTTTTTTATTAATTAAAGGCAATATAATTGTCTTAAAGCTCGCACTACATTGCAAGATGGGCACTTTTTAGGAAAAAATGTTTTTCTCACAACATATTTTTCATGTCCTATTTTTACCGTGTATCCCGCAAACTCGTCTAGTTATGTTATTCAACACCCCTATAGAATCCAATAAAATCTAGCAGTCCGAAGGAATTGAATGTATTGAACATTTGGTAAAAAACAATAATCATCTAGACTAACATTTGAAAAGGGTCAACAACATTGAATTTCCCTTAACATCAGTAAAACAGTAAAAAAGTATACGTTTAAGTACAAGTCATTCATAACTGCTTGTTCGGATATTGCTATTTTTAGGGGCGATTCAAATATGGCTTCGTATTTTTTTGGGTGGAAGGGGGGTGATGAAAGAAAGGTCAAGATTAGTTACAGAATGTGAAAAAGGTATGGGGAAAATTATGATAGAGGGGGGCAGATAAATCTGAAAGGATAGCGGACGTTAATCGTCTTTAAATGGATATGCATCAAGTCTTATCAAATTAAAAAAAACTCTAATTTGATAAAACTTGATGCATATCCATTTAAAACTCATAGGTTTTTGCTTGGTAACCCAAGTAACCATAAACATTAAGCTTTAGCTCGATAATAGCACTATATCAGCATAAATGTTGCTTAAAAGTTCTATATTAGCATATGTTAGACATGCAAGCTTCATATTAGCAGCACAAATGCGTTCAAGCTCCAACCAAAACTCAGCATTATCGTTAGCATTATATGCGCATATAAGACTGTTACAATGCATAAAAGTATTTATCATGTTCACAGCATACATGCTTTATATCTGCGTCTAGTGCTAATATAAGGCTATCAAATAATGCTAAGAGCTTGTTTACAAAAGCATTAAAAGGAATTTGGAGTCAACAAAAACCTGTATGGACGAGAATAAGTGGAAAAAAACTTTGAAAAGTGGAAATTATAGACGTAAAGTTAAATCACAGCCATTCAAGCTTGCATATCAGCGTGTGTAAAATTCCGCAACTGTCAATTTATAAGGAATCGCTAAATGACAATAAGCAACTAGCAAAAAGCAAATCTGTTAATTTTGTTGGTGCTATGTGGCATCTAATTGCACGTCAAAACATCGTGTCAAGATCGGGTCGTGTGATGCGAACGACGCAGAACCCTAGCAGATGCCGAACCTTCACCGCATCAGTGGGCACCTCGACTAAGCTAGCGATTTACAAATTTACACAAAGTTATCGAATAATTTTGTTCTTGCTTAAACGTCTGTCTGCGGTTAAATTGTATAGAAACTACGATACTTCTAAACTTAACACACATATTGATGATTTGGTTCCAGAAACAACTACATCTCCATTGGCCAGTTCTACACCTTCAAATTCGTTTGTAGATACGGAGATGAAATTTATAATAATTCTGGAACCGCTTGTAGCCAGGCACAGGCGGTCCAACCATGCATGATGATACCTTGGTTCAAGACGCAGTACAGGAAATTTTCAAAGTATATTGAATATACAAAATATTGCTTTTCGCATACTGATAAACCCGTTCATTACTAATAATATGAATTTACACTAAGTGGTTCATTTATAGCTCATTATCGCATGCATTATCCTCCTTTATTTTGCTTATACCATCAATAAGAAGAAGCAAAAAAAGAAAGAGTTCTTAAAATAAATCGGAAATAGGCAGTTGATAAATGCAGCATAATAGCATTAGCAGTGCCAAAAACAGGCTATCAAAACTGACAGTTATGTTGAGGTGCATTAATATAGCATTACTAATGCTATTTACGAGCTGTCACTTCTGCACTATATAAGCACGTTATCTCGCCTTTCTTAGAATTATATTAGCATTATATCTGAATATAGGGCTTCCAGACATTTAAGTGCTGCTTTATATGCAGATATAATGCTGATATAACGCCACGTTTAGTGTTTAATGGTTACTTGGGAAGGGTTTTATTTAATTTATTTTTTATTTGTACATCTTCAAGTATTAGTTATCAACATAGCTTCATATGATGAAGTTTTCAGAAGCAGATAATATCTCATCTCCATGCGAAGCGCTAGGAACGGACAGTAATTTTATTGCTAGAACGCACAGACATGAAGAGAAAGTGTATTGATAGTTCCGTATAGGGCAACGGCAGGCTTTGAAATTGAAAGATACAAGATTAAAAACGAGCGCAAGTTTTTGCAAGGTCCCGTATTGACAAGTCAGGATTTGCCGTACGCCCGTACAAAATTCGCTCGTGCACTTGTTTTTCTTTCGTCGCCATCTTGAATACTAAACATGAAATGTAAACATCAATCATAGTATTTTTCATCATAGGCTCTCAGCTATACCACAGTGAAATGTTTCAAACCTACGTGCAATATTTCAAAAGTTACAATGATTTGAAGGTGTCCGGATTAATGTGGATACAGACCTTACCACCAATAGCATTACATGGACCTTTCCCATGAGACGTTCCAATCCATGTATGGACTTGAACTGGTTATAAACAAGATCAACCACTTGATTGAATTGTAATATCACCGAAGTAAAAAAAAAATTAAAAATAAGCCCTTTCTTAATAGCAGCCTTGATTTTTTTGAAACATTCAAAGACCCTAAAAAATTCAAATTGTCATTATAATTAAATTTAATCGGCTTCTGCGTGGTTTTAGGACCAAATTAAAAGACGAGTTGGCGCGATACACGGTAAAAATTGGATATGAAAAATTTGTTGTTAGAAAAAAAAAATTTCCTTAAAAGTGCCCATTTTGCAATGCAATTGCGAACTTTTAGACAATTATATTGCCTATATTAAAAAAAAGTCGTCCAATTCTAAGATAGTCGTTTTTTGCAAATTGACTTTAAAATATTTTTTTTTTTTGTTTAGAGTGTATTGATTTTACAATTTTTACATGTTTTTTCACAAAAGCTAAGACAATTTTCTAAAAGTCATTCATGCAACACTTTTTTGTCAATCTTTTCCATCTTGAGTTATGTTGACATGAAAAATTTGTTGTGAGAAAAAAAAACTTGTTTACATTAAAAGTGCCCATTTTGCAAAGTAGCTATATTTCGCAAATCGACTTTAAATTTTAAAATATTTATTTTTTTGTGTGTAAGAATCGATTTGACAATTTTCTAAAAGTCACCAATACATCACTTTTTTGTAAGTCTGTTCCTTTTTGAGTTATGTTGATTTAAAAAAACGATCAAAAAACTTAAGCCCTTTTCAAATGGTAGTCTAGATAAATTTTGAAAAAATAAAGTACACTCCCGCTTCATTTTACTCATTGACTGAGTAGAATAGTATTCTTGTCTCTTTTTCTCACACGGAAATGTAACTCAATTTTCCAAAAAAGTGGATCTACTCAAAAATTGAGTAGATCCACTTTTTACGAAAATTGAGTAACTTTTGCATGAGAGTAAAAGGGACAGTAATACGAATGAAAGAGAGGGTGCTTTGAGCGTGCATGCACAGCTGCTTGCAAAGACATACTCTACACACCCACAAAGTTTCATTAGATTCTGAGAGGGTGCTGCCTACCACGAAGACGAGTTTGCGTGAAATTCGTCATGTGGTATATAGCAAAGGATGTGATTTTTTTTTGATTAAATAGGTAATGTTGGAAATTAGGTTAGAAAGCAGATCCAACTTTTTTCGATGAATAACAATCGAAACAACAGTTCGGGATTGAAGGATTTAAAGCCCGCATCAGTGAAACGAAATGGGCAGTGGGACTAAGTGCCAAAGTAGCTATTTATTGAAGGATGTTGTAGAATATGTGATGCCAACAAATTTATGCGATGTGACTTCATGCCCAACGGCATCCGCCTCTTTTTAGACAGGTAAGGTTTTACTCCATGAAGATGGACATCCGCCGATTTCACCAAAAGGCCAAATGTTGTTCTTTCATATTTTCCATTCTCTATTTTTACCACCGACAATAAACCGCACCCCAAAGTTCAGTTCTGCGTGTGCTCTGATAATTTGAATAATAATGAAAGCAATGTATCCTAATCCTAAGATATGATCTACTTTTAAACTTAACCGAATGAGTATGAAGATGGTATTATTGGTAGTGATTTTGTAATTTCTTGTCGATTTATAAAAAAAACACGTTCTCAACGAAAACTCAGATGGGACTTTTTCCGCGAATTTCCACTAAGCCTAACTTTCCGACAAAAAATGTAACGTTCGAGAAAAAAAATGAATTGCTTATCTAAATATCCATTTCCCTGTTGATTGGTGTAGTTTGCCAGTGTCGCGATGGGCTGGCGTGTCCCCCAAAGCTGAAGAATTTTAGAAAATTAACCGGACAACCCGGAAGAAGAACGCTTCATCAAACTAGAATGCTTTGTTTTTTTTTAGTTGAGTAATCGTGTCCTTATTTTCACCAAAATGTACGTGATAGATGAGACGTGAAACAGTTATAACTTGTAAGTAGATGATGGGGAAAAGTTTTAAAAAATATTCGAACAAAAAAATATATATAAAATAACGAGGAATATATTATGATACCTTGAATAACATTGGAGTTCTCAAATAGGTATTAGATTTATATATCAAAAAACAACTTGAAGTAAAAATTAGAAAGTGAGAAAATTACATGTCGGATATCATACACAAAAAAAAACAATACGGTTACGTTAGGCACTGCAAGTGTGTAGTAGGTGAACTTGAAAAAGATACCATATTATTACTTAGATGTACTCTTATTGGTAATCACACTAACTACGTTTAACTATTGTGTATGACATCAAGCAACAGAGTAAACAAAAAAACAAGATCAGTAGACACTTCATGAACAAAAATAGAGCCAACAGAGGATCCTGTAGAAATTTCAATTATAGAACCTTTCAAGTGATTGATGATATAAGAATAAGGGGGGAAATAAAACAAAAAACAACTCTCACATACAGAGCAGTCAACTGATAATAACGTTAATATACCCAAAAAAAAAGGAGATCGCAAATAAATAAATAATTTAAAAAAAAACAATAAAACACAAAATAAAAATTTCACTAAAGTATGAAAGTACTAGAAACCAGAGAATATATATGAAATTTAATCATCCTAAAAATTAAAGCATGAAGCGCTTTTCGATTACGTGGAACCAGAAAAGAACTTCCCTGGTGTGACTAAAATAATCCATCCCGATGGCGACTTGGTTTTGCAATATTTTATTCGACCATGCTCTTTCATTGCAGACTTCTTTTCTATTTTTACATTGTTTATGACCAGTTACAACAGTACTAAGTTGTTAGAAAGTACTAACATAAAACATACCGTTTACTATAGTCCTCATAATTTCAAAGAATAGACAAATATTGTTAAAAATTGAATGGCAAAAAAACAGTGACTAGTAAAACTTATGTCGGTCATACGAACAGTTTGTTCTGAGTACGGAAAGCAAAGAATATTAAACACACCGCCTACCGCAGTTCTTTAGTTTTATTTATTGAAATTATTCAATTCGATGAATGCCTAAATGAATAAAAAAATATGATGGTACGAAAAAAGTCAAGTAACCGATGACGAAACACATCAGCAGATAATTCAAAGTCGAAATCGAGTTGACTTGTGAAGTGCATTGTTACTATCGTGAGGTTCTAGAAAAATATACGAAATACAAACTAACGCGACAGGCTCAGACGAGATACTCATTTCTTTTAAACTGCTGTGCCCATTCATCCTACCTTTTCTCACCCATCTGTTTAACTCAATTAAAAGGATTAATTACTCCCATACAGAACCCGACGCAGCCAAAGGACTTCCGGCCGATCAGCGTTCTTCCAGCAATTTCGAAAGTCCTCGAAAAGATCTTGATCAAATAACGGAACATCTGAGCGAGGCGATCATGTAACCAATCAGGTTATAGAAAAGGTTTTAGTACGACTACTGCTCTGACGAAAGTTGTCCATGGCATCTTCAGCTACTTTGATGACGACCGCTGCACAGTCATGGTGTTGGTACACTTCTCGCTTGCCCTCAACTGTGTTAACCATCGGATCGGTTCTCACGTGCCGCATGCAAACTGATTTCATAATTTATTAAAGAGCGTGCTCAAATCGTCCACCTGGGAAACACCATGTTTGCCAAAAGGGAGACCACCAGACTGTAGACCGAAGGGGTCATGTCTCAGTGCGCTATTGTTCAGTCTCTACATGAATAGCTTATCCAGAACGCTGAAATATGAGTGGCAGCTGTATGCAGACGACCTCCAAATCTATCTATCTGGCCCCGCTGGCGAAACTGACCATCTGGTTCGAATAATTAACAAGGATTCAATCAAGGTAGTGGACTGGGCCAAACAGAACTGTCTTGTACCGAACCCGAGAAAAACACAGGCCATTGTTTTCAGTAAAAACGGCTCCATTACTCCACAACAAGCTATCGTCTTTGGCGTCATCGCGATTCCGCTTTGCATTCATGTTAAAAACCTCGGACTACGTATGGATAGCCAACCAAGATGGACAGACCAAATGAACGACGGTGTAATGAAGGTCTACAATACCCTCAGAACATTCCGACGATTTTCAACCGTTCTATCGCTGCCGATACGTCTTAAGTTGGTGTATGCTGTGATAGTTCCGTTCTTCACTTATTGCAACGTAGTGCACTACCTCGGACTGTCTTCTGCTCTCCGGGAGCAGCTGCACCGCTGTTTTAAATCAGCCAAAAACCTTCGCCGACGCGACAAAACAGTGAGGAACTCCATTCTTGGGCATGATTTGCCAGCAAACTACCAGCTTCGAATCTACTGTCTCATGAAGCAGACACATGAGAAGTCACTACCTGGTTATCTCATGCAGCACCTGCAACACGGGCGTCAGAATGTTCCGCCGGTTTCATCATCCCCCGAAATACTACATCCAGCGGCAAGAGTGATCTAGTTAGTGGAGTATCCTGCTGGAATGCATTGCCGATCACAACAAAACAAAAACATCAAATAGATGCTTTCAAACGAGCAGTAATTAGGATTAACTAAATAAATAAAACAACTTCATGGTCTTTTTTTCATCTTTGCTTTCAAGTTATGTTCGCTCCTAATGTGCATTTTATTAATGTTTTCATTAAAAGTTTCCTTGCCCTGATACAAAGTGTTAAACTAACAGGATTGTGCCGTACTGAATAAAATTATCAATTACCAGAAATACACGTTGACGAAGACGTCTTCCAGGAGCGTAAATATTGAACTGTGAGGGAGGAGCTTTCCAGCAAACACAGCTTATGCGGCCACCCATCTCAGTTCAAGTGGTTCACGTTTTAGTAAACGGCAACGCTCCTCGTACCAGAGGAGAATGAAATATCCGGCTAAGCAAAAGTAGACGGCTTTTCTTTCTAAGGTATAACTTTTTAAATGCGCCTGTTCTTCAGGATGTCCAAAAACCAAGAGAACTTCCATTCTGTTTATTATAACTCGAAGCCTACACCTACTGAGAAGATCGTATCTTACGAGCTTTCGTTGAACGGCTTCAATTCTGGTCATCCAGGGAGTCTGGAAGGGGCACCATACTACAGCACACGTTTCTAACGAATGTATCGAAAATAAGCTATCCACGCATATTTACGTCGTACGCGTGTATTCGTGATGGCTTTAATGTGTTCATCATAGAAGGCTGTGCGTTTGACTGTCATCTTTCGTTTGTTTGTTTGCACGGTTTTAATTATTCGATTTAAAATGTCGCGCAATGAAAAGGACGTGAAAAGTAAGGTTTTAGACACATGGCTACGTGAAAAGGGTGTAACAATGCGACAATTGGCGACCAAGTTTGGAGAGCACTGTTATTTGGATGAACTAGCCAATAAATCGGGAGCCTGATTTAGCCAATAAATCGGAAACCAGCGTCGGAGTGATTCAACGTATCAAGAAACGGAACATTTTTTACGGAGAATCAAAAACAGAAGTTCTTTATTGCCTACAGCATGCTTTCATTTCGATTCTTACTCTATCTCCTCTTATTGTTTATTTACTCTATCCTAATCTACTGTGCGCATTATCCTACTTTTCTTATTGTGCTGTGCTCTTGTGCTTTGTTGTCCAGAAAATCACGATGCGGCAAGCGGGATCGGTAAACCTTACGGCACCCGGGTGGCTAACATTAATGGGTTGGGTGCGGCATTCCAGAATTACGACATGAAAAGATCGTGGCCGACACCCAACTTCAAACACGTGTTTTATTTATTAGGCCTTTAGCAATTTATGCTCTTCGACCCTATGGTCGGCAAAGAATATTCTCCGTGGCGCCGTTACTGTACGCCAATAAAAGCTGATCACTGACTCACCAGTAATTCACCCTTAGGGCTTCTGTGTTGGTAGTCGACGGACGACGGTTGATGGAGGATTCCTTGTACCGGACAAAAATGGTGATTGGCGGAATCCTTATCTCGGAACGCACGTCGCACAATGATGCACGTAGGCGACGGCGGGTCTTGACACAATAGTACAACGAGCACAATTAGCACATTACTTTTTGACGAGCACAATAATCACCTTACCTGATCTAAATGTAACTTTCGCACAATCTAACCTACGATACGCACTACGGTTTAAACTACGTTCAACAATGGCTAAACAAAGATGAGGAGAAACAAATTTAGACATCTAATCATCTAGGCAAAAGTCTAACCACGTTGCTTTTTACTCACTCACAAACGATAACGCGGACACAAACTTCCACTGCGATCTGGGGTTCAAACAGAAGTGGTATGAAACCGTGATCCTCAGTTTAGGGAAGGTGTCCTCAGCCGAACTTAACGAAAATCCTCACCCATTGCAAAAAATCCAAACTGGGTATTTATTCACCCATTGCAAAGAAGCCAAAATGGGTAAAAAATTACCCATTTTTGCATGCAGATTATGTAGCAGTTGGTAGATTGTAATATTATGATATTCATGGTAATCAATCAATAAATGGCTAAATAAAATACTTGTACTTGTTTTTATTCATGCATTTTTTTAAAATATGGATTCGACTTCTTTACAAGCTCCTCAATGCTCCATGCACTCAAACGATTGTCAACGTTTAGTTAAAGTTAAATCGACGATCTGGAAGCATAATTCTGAAGCATTAGATTACTTATATCCAAAAAAATATCATTTGTCTTACTTGCGTTGTTCCGAAAGTGTTTAGTTTCATATATTATTTATTTTAGTTTTTATGTACTTAAAAAACTGAAACAAGCAGCACTTCCCACCAACGAAGCACCGGATACGCTTGGTTTTACTTTTTTTTTCACCCATTAATGTGTGAAAATATACCCGTTTTTTTTATTGTATGAGGTTTCTTCCAATGGGTGTTTTTTACCCATTGCATGATTGAGAATTCCACCATTTTGTGACAGATGGGAATGCTATTTGAAAATGGGTGTTTTTACCCATTAATGGGTTTTCGCAAACAACCGTGCAATTCATTTATTTAAAATATGCATTGAAATGCATAAATTTGTTAAATGCATTGAAATGAATATGTTTGATATATTTTTATCAATGTATAAACTTGGTTTATTAACTCTAATGACTGGATAGATCGAATATGGTTTTAGTGCAGACAGACGTTCGACTTCATCTCATTTAACTGTGTAAAAATATGGCTTCCCTCAAGATATCAAGTAGCAATAAGCTAACAGATGGCGCCACAGATTTGTTTTGATTGGTAAGGGAAAAATATGTTGCCAGTCTAACTTTCAGATTCAATGTAGCAATTAGTTGACTAGGCGGCGCTACTGTGCTAGATGGAATTTTACACAACAAATTCAAATTCTTTTGTTCGAGCTTGAACGTCTGTCTGCGGTTTTAGCATCGAATTTATGCTCTATAGTATATTTGTTTTTCTCCGTGTGCAGGCAATTTTAAATGCTCGAATCTACCACTAAAGTCTCTATTTTCACGTGTTGTTTTCGTTCCGTTTGTCAATTCGTTCCTTATATCTAACGTTCGTTCTACCTAACGCTCTTACCTACAAACGTCAAAATTTGTTCGTAAACAAAAAGCTCTCGGTCTCGTCCATCAACAGAATATTAGACTGAAAATAATATTCAGTTGCTTGTTAATCGTTTCTGTTCGGCACAAGTAAGTTTAGTGCATTTATTCCATCAATAGCAGTGCTCCTCACAAGTTTATCAGCAGAGAAATCCGTTTTCATTACAACAAGGTATCGAAATGGGAGACAACTTTGGAATCCACCGCGGACCGCCTTCAAAGAAGTCGGCATCGTCAGCCGACAGTAGCGAGGATCGCACCCAAGGTCAGATCCTGAGTGATTTCCTGGTTCAGCTAGAGGATTACACTCCCACGGTCGGTATCTCCTTTGCTGTTTCCGTCCGATTGAGCTCTAGTTGGGTCTAACATTCGTGTCGTACTTTTTAGATCCCGGATGCAGTAACATCCTACTACCTGAACACGGGCCGTGGATTTGAGGCGTCCGATCCGAGAATGTATGTCGACCTCATTTTACTCTCCATAGGTATGTAGTTTTCATCGTTCAAATCGTTATTATTTTCAGCGTTCGTTTGATTTCGATCGCGGCCCAGAAGTTCATTTCGATGTAGCCACGATGCGCTGCAGCACTGCAAACCCGTACAAGCAATGCGCCCAGTTCGGGCCATGGTTCGTCGAAGAATCAAAAGGCCACCCTTTCCAAGGATCGAAGTACACTCTCACTATGGAAGATTTGCAGCCGGCTTTGAACGACTACGGCATTACCGGCGCAAGGCGCATTACTTTGTCTAGAGATGGAAAGCTGTACACGAACTCGTTGGCGATGGAATCAGGAATATATAATTTCTAACTACGTTTATGTTTCAATGGTAGATAATGAGATACACCATTTTTTAAAAGTGGGTCCGATCCGTACGGAATGGGATTGGGAATGAATATCTGAAATATGACATTACATCTTATTTTCACTGGAAATAATGAGCAGTGCATTTAATATCAATTTAATACTCTATATCACGTAATATAGGTTGTAGTGTGAACGGGGTATAAAGAATATTGCTCTCTACTCAATTGGCATATTTTTTAAACGGTACCTAAGTCATCCATTCGTTGATTTTGAGAGTTTCATACTTCGTTTAGGTCATACAACATCTACAAAATGTATGGTTGAAGTTTCTAGAGATGTGGGTGGGTTTCGCTCACCCGTACTGACTGAAGGAAGGCATTGCTGGCAGTGCGATTGGACCCCAGAAGTGCTTTACGATGCAGTGTGATGGTGACGTTTACGTCAATCGCGGTTCGGCACTTATCCCGGCGCTGAAAGGTATAAGTTCACTGAAGACAGGAAACGATTTGACGTAAACGTGCACTTTTATCACACTTTTCTGTTTTGTCGGATCCATTTTTAACTGCAATCAGCAATAAGTAATTTTTGTTTCGCTAAATTCATCAACAGAATTTGTACAACGTACCAAGAAACAACGCTATGAATATTGCCGTTAGTTTGTCCGCTCTCGTGTTTCATAAACGTTAGACGTGTATTTAACATCTTGCTCTTATCGCAGATTCTTCTATCTGCAGATTGGTGGTATTTCAGTGCAGTTGATTGGTTAACTGATGAATTAAAGATCTCGTTTGGCGTACGGTGATGATCACAATATTAGTTTAGTCTAGAAATTGCATGATTGTTGTTATTGGAATATCACCCGAATCATGTTCCTCTCAGGTTCTGCTATCACTGTTCTTTTCTTAAAATCTGGATCCATTTGGGTAATCAATGTTTTTGTTATTCCTGAAAACCAGGAGTATTTCATCGCTTAGCACGAAGCCGCTTTTCTCAGTCTATTCAAATTCCAATCTGGTCAATTATTTTTACCTTTTCTGGAACCGAATTTTGATTTCAAGCTCACAAAGGGCAAAAGTTTCGGACCCATGCACGCCACTATCACTCCTCTAGTGTTCAGAATCGAACAACTTTGACAGTGGTTTGTTTACACTTCTATAGAGAACCACTGGTGCAAGTTTGATCAAAGTAGTCGATCGCGTTCGGAAATACCGTCAAATGGAACTCGAAAGAAGACAAAATCTTGTGCACGAACACCTGGCAAATCCGGGTTGGTCCGGTTCCAAGCTGGCCAAAGTGCTGAAGATACCGAAAACAACTGTTTGTTGATTGCTCAAAACCTACAAGAAACCCCTGAGTGTGAAAAGGAATCAGCGGACCTACGAATAAACTGGATCGGCAGTTGCTCAGCAAGGTGTTGAGGGCTTTCGCTCCAAGATGTGTCCAGAAGGTACAACGCCAACTTTCAAACGGTGCGGAACATCCTTGTCAGGGAAGGATATAAGTCGTACAAAGCAAGTAAATATCCGAACCGGCACATGAAGCCGAACTCCGTGGCCAAAAAGCGTATAATGTTCTTGAGCGACCGTGTTTTAACGGAACATAAGGGCTGCACGTTGATCGATGACGAAACATACGTCAGGCTCGGTTTTAAGCAGCTTCCCGATCAAAAGTTTACATCGTGACTGGACACGGGGATATGCCGGGATGATTCAAGTTCGTGTTTGCCGAGAAGTTCGCGGTCATGCTGAGAAGTTCGAAGGCCATCCTTTGGTAAGCGATGTGCAGTTGCGATGTGCCTGAAAACGGAACCATTCGTCACATTCTCGACGATAACATCCGCAAGCATAGGAGCAAAATCATCTTTTGGCTCGATTTAGCCAGCTGTCAGTGGTCAGTGGTAGGCTGCCAACAAGATCGATTTTGTTCTCAAGTTAATTAATCCTCCGAATTGCTCGGAATTTCGACCAATCGAAAAATACTGGGCAATTTCAAAGCAGCGACTTCAATGAATCGGCGAGGCAGTAAAGGACTTCCAGCAAATGCGGGCAAAATGAAAGAAATGTGCTGATTCCGTGTTCTTTTCCACTACGCGAGCGCTGATGGGTTCCATCAAAAGGAAGGATCGAGATTTCATTCGAACTGGAGAAATGTAACCATCTAATTCTATAACTATAAAGTTTTAATAAAAGTACTGTAGAGCAACTTTTTTATGAATCCTAGAGTGGAATACCTGTAACTAGAAATTAGAAGAAAAATCAGTATTTTCCATTTAATTCCAACTACCTTTGCTTATCTTGACAGATACGCGTATTTCGTTTACAATGTGCAAACTTCTTCAGTGTCTCGTACTAATAACTTTTTATGGATTTTTTAAACCTATCGAATCACGAATTACAGATCTTTTTTTGCATACCAATTGACTTTTAGTCAGCCTTTACTTCAAATGGCCAATTAAACGGATAAGCTTCTTCTCGACCGAGAACGTTTGCTTTCACGTTTCACGACTTTCTATGAAAGATAAACCCGGGTTCCTTTTTTTTTATGGCACGGTTGCCTGGTAATACTCTGAAAGTAGATCAAGTCAAAAAAGTGATCCAAATCATACTTCATTTGAATTAGTTTTCTTCGTAGATTCAACGATGCAACCACCCGCATAACGAAAAACAATTTGCTTTATAGTCGAAACTGTGTTTCACCATACAACCTTTACAATAATACATATTGTTAACGTTTGTCATATTGTCGTTGAAAGGTTTTTTATTGTCTGCACTCAGTGTGGATTATATACCGACTGTTTTTCATAGAATACAGAACAAATTTTGTTCGTGAAAATTTCCATTTTCTTATGGTAACCTAATAGGCGGTTAACTATTCAGCATATTGTTATTTGGCCTTGTACCATCTGACATATTCTTAAAACTATAAAGGAGATTGTTAGTTTATAGTTGTCAACTATAATGGTAAATGTCGTAACAGTAACGGAAACGGTCGTCAACAATAAGGGAAATGATCCAGGAATAGTTTGTGATTATGCGGGCATTTAAATCAAAGTGTGGTATGCATGAAAGTGAATATAGAACGTGGTGCAGAAATTCACACGGGTAAAAATCCACAAATATTCATTGGCAAAAATCCATGTTAAATTCAACATAATATTCATTTGTTCACATATAAACAGTACCCTCTGAGATACAAATATGAAGTTTATGTGGCAAATGAAAAGTATGTGTGACCACATAAAGAAATTATTTGTACACATAGGAATTATGTGTTACAAATAGATATCATTTGTTGATCAAATTGCAAAAAGTTATGTGTGGGACACATAGATGTTATCTTAGCTTTTTTATCAGTGTAGAAAATTCCACATAATACTGATGTGCTCACACATAAACTGAGCTCTCTGAGAAACACAAATCGACATGGAGTTTTCATAAGGGCCAATGTCGCAAACGTAAACAATGGCTTCTTTTGCGAATTTCTTGAAAATGCTAACTTGCTCAAGTAAACTACCACTTCTATTATAAAGGGGAACTCCTGTTCTGTACAATCATCGTCATAATTCACTATGATTAAGTTAGCATTCTCGAGAAATTTGCGGAAAAAGTCATTGTTTACGTTTGCGACATTGGCCCTTATGAAAACTTTTTGTCGAAATGAAGTTTATGTGATAAATGAAAAGTATGTATGGCCACACATAGTGGTTATGTGTGGTTACAAATAGATACTATTTGTAGGATATATTGCAAAAATTCATAGATGGGATACATAGGGATACAAACGTCAAAAGATTCATTGTTTGTAAACAATGCTGGTGTTCCTACCCAAAGTACCAAACGTCAGACGGGCCTTATTCAAATAAGGCCCGTGATATGTTGCATACTGTCAAACGCTAGTAAATAGGATAGGGTTGCCAGGCCCCTGAAGAAAACTGATCCAAATGGTGCAGCTTTGGGATCACTTTTTTCAACTTGATCTATTTTCCGTAGTACTGCTGGCAACTATGCTATACACTCTCGCGTCACTTTCCTCAATTTTTGAGTACAATTGTATGCTATCTCTTTTTCTCTCACGGAAATGCTACTCAAAAATTGAGTTGATCCACTTTTTAACGAAAATTGAGTGACATTTCCATGAGAGAAAAAGAGATAGCGTACAATTGTACTCAAAAATTAAGTAAAGTGGCGCGAGAGTGTAGAAAAAAAAGAATCTGTCAAAGCCGTGTCCTTTTCATTTGTCTGGGAAAACTTTTTCGAAGAAGCACAGCACTCGAGTCCAACAACGTTTCAGAAACTCCTTTTTGGATTTGAGATTCATTTGGATTTATTTTTCGTTCGTAGAAAAAGCATGCTGAATTAAATCGACGGGCAACGTGAAAAAAGTGAATCTACAAAATATATCATTGAATTTAATGGATGATTTAGATGCAACCATCGGGGATGATGAAGAAAAAGATTTACCTCGACCAAAAATGAAAAAAAATTAAATTGGATAACCAGAAAAAGGATCGTGTTGAAGCTGCTGTTGCGAAATTCTGAAAAGCAAGGACAAAAAACATTATAATGATCTATAAGAAACTGCTAAAGTTTGGTGCTTGGACGGGGGGAATAATGAGGAGGAATATGATTGCTGGATGACGATGAAGATGCAGATGAGGACGGGTGAGGAGCAATCTATGTATTGCCAGATAAATTGGAGGTTATTTGTGATGAAAGCAATTTGAAGGTGTGCAAAGCTGTCCACCCTGTTCTGACCACAGTAACCAAAGTATTTGCTTCAATTCTGTTCGTTTTTGGTCACTACTTCGCAATTACGAAGCCGATCCGTAAGCGGCTAATGGTTATTTTGGGTACGTCATATGAGGAGTCCATTTGAATGTTGGCTTCTTTTTGCATCCTGAAGATCACCTGTAGGCAGCAGCGACTATTCCTGAACGATATATTGAAGAATGTGTATCGGGCGTACGTCAAGAACAACCAATTTGAAGCCCTCCAAGAATCAACTTCATGAGGCAATCATTGACTGAAATGTACATTCGCCATGCAATCCAGTGGTGTAAGGCAGTTATTATGTCAAAACAAAAACAGCTTCCAGTATGTAAAATGGCAAATATACCAACAAGGCATTGAAATATGCATAAAACGAAAGTAAGATATGTCGTTAACCAGAAAATTCCCTAAAGAAAGGTTCTCCAAAAGTAGAGCCACAGAAATTCGAAAATGGTCAGACGAATCCAAATAAGGTTTACATCAAGGCAATAAAACAATCACGAAAGAACGGCGAAAAGTCTGAAGCCTAGTGGATGCATACTCACCGCTGCAGCACAGAACGAAATATGTCGCTTCCCCTTAGCTCTATGGCATTCACATCGCCATAGCTCCGACTCAAGCCTATACACTTGCGCAATGACGGATATAATAAATGGCTTTCTTCTTTTATTTGAGCGCATTTTATGCAGTCCTGGACAGCCGACAAGGCATAGATATCTCGGATGCAAAAAAAATGACGAATTGCGTGGTCAGGTCAAAATACAAAATTCGATTAGACTCGATATGTTAGGCAACAGCTGGGCCTAAAACTCCTTTCTTGCTGTTAACAAATGACTAAGGAAGGCATCATAAGCTTCACCAAAGGTTTGATGTATGCCCCGAAACTAGAGAAACATTTTTGATCCATTTTTCAAATTGTCATTTGTCACTGGAATCAATCATACTTGTACAATTCTAGAAGAATCTCAGAACTTTTCTGGAAGCATTCTAGAATTGTTTTAGATACATCGCAGATGAACTTTGAAAACATAATATATCAACTCCAGATACGTCAAAGAACAGTTTTTGAAGCAGAAAAAAAGCTATAAGCACAGACAGACGTTTCAGCAAGAGCAAAATTAATCGATAACTTTGTGTAAATTTTCAAATCGCTAGCAAGCGCTAGCGTAAGCAACTGTTGCTTCACTATCGCCACGTAGTTCACTTAGTCGAGATGCCCACTGATGTGGTGAAGTTGCGGCATCTGCTAGCATGTCAAAATATCACTCCGTCGTTCGCCACATGCCACCCGATTATATGCCACATAGCGTCTAAAAAACTGACAGATTTGTTTTTGCTAGATGCTTATTGCCATTTGGCGATTCGCTTTCAAATACGACGGTTGCGGAAATTTACACACAAGTCGAGATTCAAGCTTGAATGGCTGTGCATCCCGAAACTATTTTAGAATCAATAACTATTTTGGAACACTCTCTGAACTTTACAAAATGCATCTCCTGAGATTAATCCGAAAACGTCTCAGTATGCCAGTATACCTAAATCGATCCCAAAAAGTGAAGCCGTTGAGGCACCAGGATCAATAAAGATAAAAATAATTACCTCGAGGAAGGCTGCCTTGCGTCGCAGTAGTCCGGTGATATTTTCCTTTATAGAATCCTTTCGGAAAGATCGTTGCTGATGCTAGTCTCCTTCGCGGTACGTGCCACCTCGGTATAAACTACTGCACGTCGCTTCGGAACAGGTGAAAAACTGTGATAGTTGAAAGTTTTAATTTGCGCAATAATTAACACGGTATTCTAGTTCCCAATATATGGTATGAACAAATGCCCTACTTTTAAAACCTGTTAAGTATCTTACCTGCCTATAAATTGATAATAAAAAACCACTTCAACACCTTTTTTGTTTAATTAAATTTGCAAGATGGCGTATGGCCGGATCGACTTGCCCTGGTTGCCAGCTACATTTCTTTGGATACATCTTCACGATTTAGATCAGCGGTTAGAAACTCTCTTTTTTGATCTTAAATTTGCTGATCTAAATTTTTTAATCCAATTCATTGCACCGAAAAATAGATCAAAATATCCATCAGGATTGGAGGTGCCCTTATGCTTTTGCTCAGCCATCCTTGTATTGTATTACTACTATATTGGAACTACAATTGAGGCATAGCTGGAATCTAAACTAGGACAATTTAATTACAAAATAATAATAATAAATATACTATGCACGTCAGAATTTGTTATGCCCTTATAATATCCCGTAAAAAAATTCTCATAGATTTACAATTAAATGTATTGTAACCATACGATAGAATCAATCATATGTAAAATTGACTATATTGTTCATGACGATAAGATGACAATAAAAGTTATTGTTTCCAGAATAGAATCTAATGTAAATTGCGACATCGACAATAGAATCAGGGGGTTGTTATGTATCTTAACCATAGAAAAAATCGTTTTTCTCCGAACAAATTTGAGTCAATTACTATTGGTTTTATTGTTTCACATTTGTTGAAAATTCTAGTATATAGGGTGAATAGTAGATCCATTGTGATGACAATATTCATTTTTCATTTATCTGATACATGAACAATAAGATTCATGGTCGGCAATAGATTTAAATGTTACTTTATATTATTGTATTGTAATTGTATGGTTATTTTTATCCGGGATGCTCAGTCTCGCAGTCTTGCAAAGTCTCACTTGCGAAACAACAATTT
>JASCZW010001710.1:62319-92819 GCA_034211315.2 Aedes japonicus
GGTGAGAGCCATGTAGCGATAGGGATGTTGTTGCTTTGATGATAATATCTTCCGCGTGTGCTCGGTTCGGATCGGTGTTGTGTTTTGTATCCAACTAAACACACACCAGCTGACTCGCCGCCAATCACACTCACACTCACACACACCCACGGAGGCGACGTGCGACAAACGAAAGACGACGATATACGGATACGACGAACGATAGCGCACGAAGAAGAACACAACACAATCAGTACATTGCATACAATCGGGCAGCTAGCACGCGTTTTTGTCTCGTTGCCTCCTTAATATCAATTTTATCACTACTTTCTGTGTGTCTCTTCTCGATATAAATATATATACATAGAATATAGGATACGGGGATACCTAATGTGTTGTGTAAAAATAGGATTGTGTGCCCGCGGAGTCTATACATAGGCGAGCATTATACATACATAACTGCGCCGCCGTTCACCGTGGTCAGTGTTTTGATCAGCTTTGGAGAGCCGTGTGTACAATGATGTCCTGCGGCTGACTTGCAGCTCGAATTTTTCTGTTACGTACCCACATATTTTTTCTGTTGACCGTGTCCTCGCTCTTCCTGTCCCCAATCCAATCGCAGTGTGCTTTGGCGACCGTTCGTGTTTCTATTGCTCTTGTGTTTTGGTGTGTACATGTGTGAATCTCCGTCGCCGCATCCTGCGATTAATCGGCAGACGTAAATATAATCATACAATAATAACACCGAAAGACGAAAATAAAAGGGAAAACACTTTTCCTGAAGAAAACGCACACACCAGTGAAGAAGAAAAAGAACAACTCTCGGCTCAGCTCAGCTCAGCTCAGCTCAAGTCCACCACCAAGTTCGAGTCGAGTTGGACTCGTGTGGCGTGCTCAATGCGTGTGTTGTGTGCGCGAAGGTGTAAGTGAAAAGGCATAAAGCGAAGAAGACGGGGAGAGGGACGAAGAGAAGGAAGAGAATAGTGTTCAGCAAAAATTGTGCAGCCGAAAATTAGTGCAAATCAATCGAAAGCAAAAGTGTACTTAACGATCGGAGCAACAGCAGCAGCAGCAGCAGGCAAGAGAGTGAAGGGGACCGATTCTGTTTGTGCTTACCTACGATAAATATAGCGATGCATACACACACGAACAGTTGATTGGATATTGGATAAATTGGATTTGGATTAAACTGCGAGCAGTAACAGCAGCAACAACAACAACAATAACAAAAGCAGTGCACGTTGTTTTCTTTTGAATCCATCATTGTTTATAGACTCGTATGTGCTGCATTTCGTGCGATTGCAAAAGTTGCAACCGGCAGAAAAGTTGAGGGCAACTGTAAATAAACGCACTCCGGATAACCACTGCTGAGCACCACAGCACAAGGAGTTACGGCTTACCAGGACTGTCATGTGAGTATTGCCATCGATTGTGGGATGCTCTGATCTGATAACGATTGAGTCATAACAATAGCGTATGCTGCATTATACATATGGTGGTTTTGTTTACACTCTGAGATCGTTATATCAATCATATTATCGAAGAGCGAGCGGCCGGCTGGCTGGTGGTGGGCCGACCGGCAGAGCTGAGTTGGATGTGATGACTCATGTGGAAATTTCGCTCGTTTCTCGGAAGTATGATTTGGTTCGCTTTTACTCATTTCGCATCGGCTATTTGCGACCGACGTCGACGACGCTCTGGCACTTGGAGTATGGTCGGCTGGTTAACTTTATGCGGTCATGAAAGGATGTGGGAACAAGTCGATGGGGTTGATTTGATTGTAATGTTATTGAAATTATCTCAAGAATTCAGTACAGTGACGGACAGTACAATGAAAACAAAGCTTAATTTTCATACGAAATAGTCATTTTTGGGAACTTATCTTTCATTTTCCCGTGAATCAAGCGAGTCGAAATTTCGGCTAACCTGAATTTTCATTTATTTTAAATCCATATTTATTTATACACCACTCTGAAAGTTACAGACACCGCTTAAGGTGATACTGGAGGGAGTCCTCTTCTCCATAAGACTTGAAGATTAGGTTTGCGATGAGGGCGAAAATGTAAAATGTAAACAAAATTATCAAAACAATTTACTTTGCATTGTTGACGTTGTTTACGTTGTTGACAAAGTGAAGGGCGTAATTTAAATGAACATATAAATTTGGTGTTAAGTAAAATCCGATACTGACAAAAAAAAAATCAAAACAACGGCGAAAAATGGATGGCGAAATCTATGCAAATGTCAAAAATAGGCGAATAGTATAGGGCGTATTTTTTTTCCAGTACTTGTAAGGCTTACATTGAAAATGGCGTAATAAATTATGCCAGCATATAAAAGCGAGTAATAAAAATTAGCCAATTTAAATAAAAAACGACAGAATTTCCACCAATATCATATACTAGCTTTGCTTCTCCGTCCGTATGCTTAATTGTATTTGAGTTTATACGTTTATTTGTAAATTAAGATTTGAAATCCTACTTATAAAATAACAATGATCATTCCCCTTTTGTTTACATTCTGCATGTTCGCCCTAATCGCAAATTGTTCCGGAATTATCATTTCGCGATTTTTGAGACTAAAAATCACAAACAAAACAAAAGAGACAGCGCTCAACTTGCTAACCATTGGATGGCTCGAGTGGAACAAACGATTCTTGAAAATTGCACGACTGATGCCCTAAGAAAGTTCTGTCCAGTTAGAATCCGGAATCACTTATTGTGTTGCAACGGCACGGAAAGTCACCGCTGCAAGAATTCTTTTGCAGCAGTTTGTTCACCTAGGTGCCCACTTTCTGTGGTATAAATTTCTCAGTGTTTCGTGCAGTGAGTCAAACGTTATTCCAGATGGAAGCCGAGAGGAGAGAAGAAATTCTGCACACCCACGTTGATAATCCAACGTGGTCCGCAATACAAATCCCAAAAACGTTGAAAATCGCCAGATCAACCGTGTATGATGTACTCAAACGTTTCAGGAAGCAAAAGAGCGTGGATCGAGTGCCTCAAGGTAAGCGTCGTAGTGGAACATATGACTACAAGCTGAACCAGTACGTGTTGAGAACCGTCAGAGCAAACCCTGGACTTTCAGATGATGAAATCGCACAACAATACGCTGCTGCTCACAGTACCGTTCGAAGAATTCGTTTGCGAGCAGGATATCGTTCTTATCGAGCCAGCAAGCAATCAAACAGAACGTTGAAGCAAAGTTTCGTCACCAAAACTCGAGCTCGGAAATTGTACCAGCAGGTTTTGACGAAGTACCAAGGATGCCTGCTCATTGACGATGAAACCTACGTCAAAATGGATTTCGGACAGCTTCCTGGCCAAAAGTTCTACATGGCGACGGCACGAGGAGATGTTCTTGCGAAGTTTAAGTTTGCTTTTACGGACAAATTTGGCGAGGGATATGCAGCTGCGAGCAAAGACAAAAGTGTTCGTGCCGAATAAGACGATGGACTCGAAGCTGTACAAGGAAGAATGCCTCAAAAACCGCGTACTACCTTTCATTGAAGCCCATAAAGGTCCCGTGAAGTTTTGGACAGATTTGGCGAGTTGCCAGCCGGGAAGTCATCCTGTTGTACCGCGATAATAACGTAGATTTCATCGATAAAAACATAAATCCACCCAACTGCCCGCAGTTCCGGGATTACAAACGACTTTTTCCAGCAATAAGGAAACACGCCGGAAGTTAATGGCAAATTGAAGACCGTAGTAAGGGGAGGAGTGAGTGTGTTAAAGCATCGCTTCAGGACAATTAAAGGAATCCCATCAGGACCGCATTCAGTTGAGTTTTTCATCTGTTTCCCGGCTGAAATCACCATATCACTATCGATAGTGAGTGCAGAGCCAAATACAGACAAGCGGGGAACATTGCTAGTAGCCGCTTCGAGGCCCTGTGCATTCAGAATTTTGTCGCAGAAAACACTGCTGAACTGCGTACGGAACAAGTTGGCGGTATCCGCAACAGAGTCAGCTTCAAGAGTGTTGTCGGTCACAGTGGAGAGTAAAACGGTTTCCTTCCGTTGCTCATTCACGAACCGCCAAAAGGTCTTCGGTTTCGTTTTGAGACGACTCTGCAATTGAGATTGATCAGAGTTGTACGAGCTGTTATTGAGGTCCTCGTAGAATCGGTGCGATATTTGCTGTTTCCTCAGAGCTGCCCGCATAACCCGTTTCAAATGTTTGAGGTATGAATTAGACCAAGCAGGTTTGGGAGGGTTACGGTTGAGGTTTCTCAGGTCAACGAATTGATCAACGGCATACAGCAAAATATCTCACATAGTCGAAGCTGCAAAATTCGCTTCCCCGTTTGCCAGGGGGCGTGTTCAAATTCACGCCGGCGAGAAAGTTGTTCATTTCCTCGAAATCAGCATGGGTGAAGTCATAATAAACCTTTTCGATGTTGTCATTGAAGCTGTACTTAGGATTAAACTCCAGTGTCAGTAGCAGAGGGGATAGATTTTGCAGCTTTTGACAAGCGGTGTCGGAGCTTGAATAACGAAACATCTTTGGCCCAATTCTTCGCTAATGAAACTTAGATCCAGCAAATGGTTATTCGCGTTCGTAATGTCATTAACTTGCCGAAGTCTGGTGGTGCAGTAAGCATCAAGCAAGGAGAGAGAAGCCAGTCTGTATGACGAACAGAAATTGTCTGGACAGAGGAAGCCGTTAGATTTGCCATGATCGCGTGCTGAGGTTAAAATCTCCCATGATGACGATGTTGTCGCCTGGTCCCATTTGTGACACTATCCAATTCAAAGAAAGTGCGTTTTCGAGGGGGTTGAGCGAGGGGTATAGACCACACAGATAAACAGAGTACCGGTTTTAGTGGATATTGCCACCCAAAGATGTTCAACCGTTGAGTCTTCGGGAGGCTTCAGAAGTCGAGATCTGCATTTGGAGCGCACGGCAAAAAGTCCATCACAAGATTTCTTGATGCTATTGATGGACGATCGGTCTAGCCAGTAGGCATAATACATGTCGTTAGAATAGTTGCTTCGATAGTTTGTTGATATTAAGCCAGGTTTCTGTGATGGCGTAAACATCTTGCCAACTGGTACTCGGTGAGCGAACTGTTGATACCACTTACGGTCTGGTAGTATAGAAGGGCTGTCAATGAGGGGACTGAGGATTCGGAAGGCAGCGATCTGCCCGAGCAACGTCATTACATGAGAGATGCTTGCCATAGATGACAGCTTGGAGAGCTCTGTCCCCATCACTAGACCCAAGGCCGGGACGACTTTACCGGCTGGAACTAGTAAATAGAACATCATTGAAAGTGGCAGTGGGCACAGCTGAGCTAGGAGGGTCCAGTGCTTCCATACTGCATCCCTGACATGCATCCCAGACTCTACAACTAGCGGGTACTTGCCTTAATTCGCAGCTTGGAAAACCTCTTCACCAGAAGTGCCATCAGGATCGATACGACTACGGTGATGACGACAGCCAAAGGCGGGACTGTGTCGAACTGAGAAGAGAACCATGGTATTGGTTAATGTGCGTCGCGGTTTTGTTATTCTTCCTCCATGGCGCCATCTATCAGCGCCGGCTGGACAGTTCGGGTCGTACTGTTTCCGAGCGGAGCAAGAGTCGGAGTTTGGGAAGGTTTTTTCAGCTGATCTGTTATCCTTAAATTCCCAGAAATAGATTCCTTTCGGCCACGTTGATGACGAAAGGTTTTTCCTTCAGATCTACACTCAGTCCAATTTTGAAGGAGATGGAAGACATAGAGCTAACGTCCTTTCCATTGGCTACTAGTCTTCAAACCACCACGTCGTCGGTGCCAAGGCGATGCGGTGCTAAAGCTCCTACCTGTTTGAAGGTAACATCGCGGGAAATGCGTGACAGCTACATCTAAAACTTTCGGTTCGAAGCTTGATTTACGGCCGCTAAATTGGCTGATCCAGCCATGAGAGGCTTTTGCCGTGGCTTTTTCGATTCTGGTCTGCCAAAAAGTCGACGACACTAGTATTTTCCGTGAGCTTGGCGAGTTGGAGTTGATAAGCGCACTAAATCTTAGAGAGTTTGAGCTTTTTTAATTTTAATTCCAACTACCTTTGCTTATCTTGACAGATACGCGTATTTCATCAACAATGTGCAGACTTCTTCCGTGTCTCGTACTAATAACTCGACACTTTAGCGCAGTAAAGTTGTTCTGTAATTCATTCTTCAGCTCGTTCATGATTTCCAACTTAAGGCTTTCGACGATTTCGTTATGCTTTCTGAGAACAACTTCTTGACCAGATTCGTAGGCGGATCGAATTTAGCTACGGACACGCCTATCTCTCATCAGAATAGAGCACAATTTGCAAAGCCAAAATAACCGATGGTATTTGCTGATTTCACCCAAAAACAGATGTAGAAATCCCGCCGGCAGGTGATTTTTATTTCTGAAACTTCGCTTTCTTTTGAGGCTGGTAGTTAGAAAGATTAAAATGATCGCAAAACGACTTTATCGTGGTGAAAGAAGTTGACTTGCCTTTGAATAAACAAAATAAAAAAGGCTTTTTTTGTTTGTTTGTGCATGTGTGAACTTGCAAGCTATTGCTGTCAGAAAAATCTTCCAGATGGCGCAGCGATCGAAAAAAATGCGTGTTGGTTTGGAAGATTCCACTATAACACGCGAGTCCGGTCGAAAGACGCTCAAAAACGGTATGTTGATGTAATTATCACGAGCGATTACACATTTTTTGATTTTTTTAGTATTTGACTGTAAAAATTTGCAGTTATTAGGCAAATTTGAGCAAAGACTCCAGGATGGAGAAATGTCAAGAAAAAAAATGTTTAGAACTTCAACTTTTGGTGCATTTATCAAAATCACAATATTTGCGAGAATAAACGTATTCTGATGATAAAATCTGATTTTTTTAAGTATATTAAAAATTTTCAGCTCCTAATGATAATCTTCGTAAGAGCATTCGTTCTCGAGATATTTCCAATTTAGTTTCATCATAATCGAATAATATTCAAAAATACGACCTTTTCATAAACTATTCGCGTGTCTCCAGTAACCACGAAACGTTTTTCTAAATGTGTGTTAAGTATCCTACAACTCTCTTTTTGACAGCAAGACGATTGGATGAACGGTTCAAAAGATAGGGGTTAAAATGGTTAAAACGGTATTTAAAAAAAATCGTTTAACATATGCCTATTTGGCTTCTCATTGTATACTTTGTGTAAAAACTTGAAGCTCAGTTTTGGAGGAAACTTCAGGGTGGTGAGATCTTCAGGGTGGCGAGAAATGGTTGAAGAAACTTTTCTTATATTTTAGTTTACTTGTATTTTCAATTTATTATGCGCATACATATATTGTTTCTTCATTTAGATAAGTTTAGAGAAATTCCCTTTTATTTTACATGTTTATATATACTATAAAGGCTTGATGTTACATCATTTGAAAACAGTTTTGTCTCTATCTGATGATCTGAACGCGGAACAAATGAGTGATATTTTTGTGTACCAGTAATCATTTCAGTTTGATGAAAGATATTGCTTCTGTAACTCCCTGTTCATAGTCTTCATAAGACACATAACAAAATGAAATTTTCGTTAAGCAATCATTTTTTTCTGAATAATTCATTTGCATTTTTTTTTTTTGGGTGTTCATGTCCTTTAGCTATACTTGCGATTCTTGCCATTCGTTTTAATGTGCCACCAATTGCATCGCATGTTCCCTTGCCATGGGAAGTAGCTAAAAAATGTATGCTATATTTTGATTTACAAAGGTTTTGTAATTTGTATCATCAAAATATGTTTATTACCGCAAAAATAAAAAATAAATGAGAAATTCACCGAATCTTGATGCTCTAGAAACTTTTTTCCCTGACATATCTCCATCCTGGAGTCTTCGTTTAAATTTGCGTAACAACTTTAAGTTTTCACAGTATTAATATTTTACAATTTACATGTTGATTTTTTCCGATTTTTATTTCTCCGTGTATATTTTTTTCACAACCTTCACACATCAGGTGAACCACTTGTTCTCAGACTGTTTTTTTTGTACAATAAAAGGTTTTCGAGCTACAAATTATTAATTGAAGTGCTATTCAAAATGCTTACGTTCTTTTTAAAACTGACTCTTTAGTCACAACAATCTATGTTAGCGCGGAAAACGCTCAGTCTCCTAAGGAAAACGCGTATGCAAAGTTTTATTCAAATAGAAAAAATATCGAAAATAATGTTTCACATTGCCAGGTCATTTCGCCTGGAAACGCTCCACAGCTAGATGCTAAGAAGTAATCCGAAAGATTCGGTGAGCCCCAAATCTTAGAAATCTTTTTGTTACTTTTAAATCAGTTCATTTGTACAGGAAAAATGCAAAATTTGCTACTTTTTCTAGAGTTTGTCATAGAACTGGTAAAGTAAATTTCGATCCATCTGAAATGACGGTTGCTACAAATTTCAGTGTTGAAAGAGAAATTTCGTTGAAGAGCAATACATGCTGGCAGGACGCGCTCCTATTTTAAACTCATCATTGTCTGAAAGGAATCAACTTCTTCAAGCAGGTGCAGCACCTCGACTATTTCAGTCCAACATCGCCATTCAGTCTCCCCCACCAATTTATCGAAATCCACCCCTTAACTTGAACCCCAACTATGTCGAAACATTCGGCACTTTAGCAAAGTGGTGTCCACACCTGTCGGCTCAACGGATAACGATTATGATTAAAAATGGATGAGAAAATCAGCCAATCCCGTAAAAATTGACAAAGATCTCTGTTTGTCGACCGCCCGATAGTAGTCACGAGCGAGTTCACTCAGCAAGCACAAAGTTCCTTAGCGTATGTTTCGAGAAAGAAGGACCCCCGGCAATCGATACTGCTCTTTCTGCTGTATCCCGCCCAGGAAGGCTTTCAACATTTTCCCGCTTCCAGCTGGTTTCAAATGAACAGTAAAATATTCAGCTCGCTCAATCCGGCAAACCAGCCGGCAATCTGCTGCGAAACGGATTAAATGCTATATAATTAAATTAAAGTCGACAGAAAGGCCCGGAAAGTATCCTCCCAGGAAATTCACCGGATAAAAGACGCATACCGAAGCAGCAGCGAAACTTTACCTGAGTCGTCGCGTAGAACCCTCTACTTGCCCTCGGAGCTCGTATTTATTAAATGACTCTATCGCGAGATGCCAGCACCGGACCGGCAGCAGTCAATACATACATATGCATTGAAGAAGCAACGTTGCTGTCAATGTCCCGGAACCGCTCCGAGGCCTCTCCCAGCACTGACTGAGTAATCATTGACGCGTGACTTGCTGCTCCTTGCACGATGCGGCGCTTGTGTGTGGCGCACCAATACCCGGAGATTACCGGTCACGAGCATTATCGGTACAGTCGAACCAGTCGAACACCCCAAACCGGGAGATAATCCGATCAAATGTGGATTTTCTTTCGCAAGTTTTATTAGCCTTTTAAAAATAAAATGCCAGGTTCTGAATTTGACGAGTGTACGGATTCTCATCGATCCCAGCACATGGGTGATTTATTTCCAACTTAATCGGCGTCGCTACGATTCTAATAAGCTTTAGCAAGTCTCTTCAAAATACCGGTTTATCAATTTCAGCATCGTCGGGGGAAGACTCGATGAGTCAAAACATCTCCCCGTCGGTTCTTTATCAGCATTCAAGCCACAATGCCACAGAAAAGAATCAAACAATTCAGAAGGCACAGCCAACTATATTGCGGCCTGCGCGAACAGTGTCCATTTCTGCCGAAGCGACTAACTCACGCAAGGAGCATCGCACCCGCTTTGTGGCCGTGTAATTGGCTCGTATTCCCTTCTCGCTCGCTCACCGTCGTTCTTCGGTGTGCGTGGGTGGGTGGGGTGTTAAACTTGTGTCCCCCTTGTGTCACCCCGCAAACCAAAGTGGCGACACCGACCAGTTGCAGTAGTAACACTATAAAGGCTTACACGCCTACGTGTGCTGTGTGTGCTGCGCCACTTCGTCGTCGGTCGCGGGGTCAACTATCTTTTGCCACCACTACTCTTGCTGTTGTGTGGATAGGAGGAATACTTACACGGATTCCTTCCTGACGTTTTCGATGTGGTTAGATTCTGTCTGATCATGGATATTTGGTTCTGGTTGTCGGGGGCATGGCAGTTCTGCTTATCATGAACGTGTGAGAATTGCTATCTCTTCATTCAAAAGATGTACGGTCACTTTCATAGTTTTTTGACACTTTCAAAGGATATATATACTTTGCAGGTTAGAAGGTGTTACGGTCTGTATCCGTAATAATATAGACACCCGAAATATTTAGTAAATCAAGTAAGAAGCATTTTATTTCTAATGTAACTATAGCTTCTCGGCCTGAAGGCTAAAATCAAAGTGATTTCTAATGCAACTATTTAGTTCGGTAGTTTGGGATTTGGTATACAATCCACACAACCAAAACAACGTTATTCTGTTTTGACGTAAAAATCTCGAACCTTGTGCTTCTTCAATTCAGTCATAAAGAGTTTTCTCAGTGACCTTACTGGCAGCTCTGGTCCAAATTTGTTGCAGATATTTGGGATTTTCAATCTCCAGGTTTATTCCGGAAGACAGTCATGACTTTTGGTAGGTTTGGCAGGTTTTGGTACAATATCAACTTTGACGTTTACATTGAAAAAAATGGAGTTTTTTCGGACGGTGATAAAAAAAAAGCTAAGACAGATAATTGGTTTTGATAAATTTCCCATGGAAGGTAATTATTTAAGCTTACTTGCAAACAAATTCTACGCCCTTGCGAGCGGACTTCCGGCAGTTATCCGGAACATTCGCCATGGCAGACGAAAGCATGCGTGTAGGCATGTTTTTAAGTTCTTTCTTCGTTTTATTTATCAATTGTTGGAGTAGATCTTACGCTTACAGTTGTGATTCTTCAAGGAACCGTAAAAGCGGAAAGTTATATTGTGCCATATTTGTAAAAGACATGCCCATAAGCAATTTGATTGCAGATGAAAGCAAGAACCGAAAGTTGAAAAGAAGCAAAATGCTTAAACGGCTAGAAGCAATCAAAGTGAGACGTCGGTCTCACCAACTCGTACTATTCGATATTGTTTAACGGGGCCAAAATTTACGAAAGTCTTTTCCATTGTGGAGACAGCTGTTTCAAATTTCTCGCAACAGCAAATATAAACTACCTAAAACACGAAAAATATTTTTTTAAATAAGAGGGATTTGTTTGTAATAGGAATGGTCTCACCATGGTCGACTATTCGATATTTGCTAACTGTTAGAAAACGCATGTTTAAAATTCTTTGGATAATCAAGAAAATTACCAACAACACAAAATAATAAAAATATGAAAAATATGAAATTTTTAGATTCGTTTTTGGAATTGAAAACGTCTTACCTAGTTCTGCTATTAGATATTCATGAACTTTTTGAAGAAGTATGTTTATTTTCCATATATTGGGCCAAACATTTCAGGAACTCTTTTGAAGTCTGGAAATAACCTAAACACGAAAAACTAGTGGGAGGGTGGGATGATTTGAATATTTTGAGAGGGGAATCTATCTTTAAGATATGCTTAATAATTGTTCTTGATTGTATAATAAACTACCTCTAGATTGTCTTTTGTTTCTTTTAGTTCTTCATAAAAAAAAAATGTCACACAGATATAGCCCGATTACATATGCACGACACTAAGCTTCGCCAATGACGATCACTCGCTAATGGAAAATATCCCTTCTGTCTGTTGCTATTGCTGATATTCCCAATGGGTTTGTCATTTTCGAGAAATCGTATATGAGCCAAGTGGCATCTATTATTGGCTCTTCATCATGATTTTAATGAAAACATGTTAAGATCTACCTGGAGCTCTTCTATTGAATTTTGTGGGAACTTCCAGCAGGAGTCTTTGCGATGAATCCCCATATATTTTTCTGGATGATCTGCCTTCTCATTAGGCGCCGAACTTCTCTTAAAACGTTTGATGAATTCTTCTATTTCTTCAATAACCCCCTCAGGCCTAAGGGGTCCAGAAAAGGAAAACGGCTGTATAAAATCACAGACTAAATAAAAGCGTACACTGCCTTCGACAAATTTGTTCTACATCACTGCATCATTTCTTCTATCTGAAAAAAAAGTATGAGTCTAGTTGACGACCTAGAACATCCTGAATATGAAAAAGTTCAGAGAGAAAAAATAAAGGCCTTCTTAATAGTGTAAAGCGTTGTTTTAGAATATGGTATATGGTGCATATACATATATATTATTACATTCACGTTGATGAACTTTAAACATTTTTGTATCTTTTTGTGATGTTCTAGGTTATCCTGAATGTTGAGTTCAGAACTTCAGATCTACAGTTGTAACAGTAGCCTTTAAGGGCTATATAAGGTTACGATATGTATTCCAACACATTCAATGATTTTTTTTGGAAGGTCGACAGTCATTATTTTATAACTTTGTGATCATACCTATCCTGGAGTTAAGAACCTGCAATCTACGGTGGTAACAGTAGCTTTTTCGGCTATACAAAGCATATTTAGTGAATATTTTCGAATGTAAAAGTACATGAGAAAATAATCCGGGAATGGTGTAGGCTATCTAAAATGACCTGGCGTTCAGAACATAAGATTTACAGTTGTAACTCATAAAGGACAACAAACATTATATATAAAGTATTATGACATGTTCAAGGTCATCCAAACTATCGTTGAGATATGAACATAAGAACTACAGTTGTAAAAAAAGTTTTCTGGGGTATGCAAAGCTACGATGTGTATTGCAACTTATTCATCGAATATCCGAATATCATCGGAAGAACAACAGATTATGAGATAATCTTCGGATGTTCTAGGTTATCCAAACCATATTGGAGTTCAAAACTTAAAATTTAGCAAAGTTACAGCTTTCTGGACTAAACAAAGACACAATATGCATTTTCCAAATTAGGTGAGTCTTCTGGAAGGTTCACAGATGCAATGAGATATATTGGGATGTTATAGGTCACCAAAACTGCCCTTAAGTTCAGAAGTTAAGATGTACAGTCGTAACAGTAGCTTTATAACTTTTGAAAGGTGACGATATGCACTCAAACACATTCAGTGAATCTTCTGTAAGGTCACCAGTCATTATCAGATTATCTTGAGATGTTCAAGTTTATAAAGACTGACCTTGAGTTCAGAACTTAAGATATATGTACAGTAGTAACCGTAGCATTTAGGGTTGTGAAAAGCTACGGTAAATATTCAAATATATTCAATGAATGTTCTGAAACGTCCACAAACACCATAGGATAACAGTTACAACAATAGATCTTAAGTTCTGAACTCCATGACAGTTTGTTTGGCATATAATATTTTAAGATTATCTCATAATGTCTGTTGGTCTTCCAAGACATTGATTGTATGTTTTGAACTCCATGACAGTAATATTTCCTACTTTGAGCACCAAATCAATCAGAATACAGCAGATTTCTTGTATAATAACGCTTGGAGAAATTTGTGGCAGAAAGGGTTAGAAAAAACTCTAGAATTTCGTTGCTTCCAGATAATTTCAAAACTTCCCTGATGATACATGTTTTTCAGTGCACTTTCTTACGATCTTCGTCTGAAATGGGTGAAGATCTCCATTCAACTGTTCTCGGCTTACTTTGATCTTTTTACGTACATACTACAAAAAAAAAGCCATGTTAATGTTGGTGCCCTGAGACCGACGGATGCCAGTGGCTTGACTCAATCAACCACACATTTTGTCAAGTTACGTCTAAATCTTTGAATCTTTGTTCACTTTTCTTCACGTAAATCAAATTTGTATGACGTCTCGTGTGAAAATAGTATAGGAAAGGCTTGTAAGATGGAACATGATCCGTTTTTTGTTCGTAACATGTATAGTTTTTATTTTTTCGAAGATCTTCCGAAAGAGGAACTAAAAGGCTCTAAATCTGCCCACGGAACTGATTATTTATAATCATCAAATAAAATTATGGGCTATTTTTTTTTTTAATAATAATCATTTATTTGTACAGGCTGAACCGAATTAACTTTACAGAGCCAAATTTTCATAATTTTATCATTTATCTTAAAACTAAAGTTAGGAGGATAGAGCCGATTACTCGCGGCCGTCTTGAGGTGAATAGGAATTACAAATTATGGATAGAAAGAGGGTGGGAATTCGAAGTATGGTTTACATAACACATTAAATTTAAATTCTAAATTATCTAAACACTTATATCTATACAATTTTTGGTTTTCTTCTGACTTGAATATTTTTTGAAAAAGAAAAAAAACACACATACACATTTAAAAAAAACTCAAAGTAAACATACAGGTTAAACTAACTACAATCTAAGGCTAATGTTAGTCAAAAACACATAAATGAGTTTCATGTACTCCAAATCACGTACAGCCAAAATATCTCGAATTGGCACATTGGGTTGTCTACCTCGAGCCCATCATAAAGCTCAGATCTGAATAATGGTTGGACATGAGTCGAGACATGACACGAAAGAAGTCTCGACCCACATCCATCCCCCTAAACCAAGAGTTCTCCGACACCTTTGGGATGATTTAGAATGTTGCCATCGCCCCAAATCTCCTTTACTCCATTTATACTGCCAGCTGACGAGTGACTGTTGATGAAAAATAGGAAAAAATCGTTGAAGGCGATTTGTCGACCACAAATATCGCCTTCCATAGCGCCCACCTTTGCAAGCGAGTCCGCTTTCTCATTGCCCGGAATTGAACAATGAGATGGGACCCATACAAAGGTGATGATAAAATAACGCGAAGATAAAACACTTAGAAGCAGCTAAATATACCAAAGCCTGCTGACTCCTCTATCAAAGATCCGTCAGTGAAGAACGATTAAGTGGAATCAACTTAGCCAACCTATGCAGCAAATATCACCGGAGCAATATAGGACGATGATGCTCTGGGATTCCACGAAGCTCCTGCTTCATGGATAAATCAAAATGAACCGAATGGTCGAAATCGGAGAAGCAAACACGATTGAAAATGTTCGGCGAAGGGCTGACATTCTGTGTTATGTACAAATAGTCCAAGGTCATGAAGCGGGTTTGAGGAATCAACTCAAGGAGCTTTTAAAAAATTTCGATCACCTGGGGGTTCATATGAGCTATTTTTGAAATTCATCAAAAATTGCAATTTCAAAAAATGTATTGTTATAATTCAATTTATTGTTGATTCCATGGCATTTCCAAACATAAAAAATATCATCAATATGTTTTAAAACGAAAAAATATATGTTCCATCTTACAAACCTGACAGTGTTCCATCTTACAAACATGACGCCATAAACACAAAACATCGAAAAATTGTTTCACTTTACGATTTTTTTGTGGAAATGCCTTCGAATCATAAAAATACACCAAAAATGCTAGCCAACACAGATATTAACCTTTTGATATTGATGGGAAATTGCCACTTATTAAGCACAAGAAATACTTGCTATTTTAATTATGGCAACACTTTCGAATATTGAAACCTGGAAGAGCTAAATCGAATGAGTGTATTCACTCTAAAAGCAAATGAAAATTGAAGAATAGTAAAAAAATGAGGGTAACACTTGTCAGCGCAATAATGTTGTCGCTGTGAATGTCAAAAGTGGCGCTGTTCCATCTTACAAGCCATTCCTCTAACTCTTAAATGTGAATAACAAGTTTGATGATCAAGAGAAATTGGAACTAAAACAGCACTCTGGGAGGCCTAGAAGGAGTCCCGAATGAGAGATTTCAGATGATAATTTCGATTAAGTGCACAAGCAATTCTAGAGGTTCTGTTTGAGTATCTGGCATATGTACACATTAACTACTCTTGATAAATCGTGGGTAGTGCGAGCTTATTAGTGTAATACCGCGTGTCGTGCACTTATACTCGACTGGTATTAGAACACGACCATGCTTGTGCACTTCGTAATCTGAAAACTCAAGATCTATTCGGGACTTTCTCTAGGCCTTCCAGAATGCTGTTTTAGTTCCGAATTCTCTTGAACACCAAACTTGTTCTACACATTTAGGAGTTATTATTTTCAAACGTGACATAATTGAAATTTGATCTCCGTGAAGAAAAGTGAACATTTCATGTAAAGATAAGTATCCCGGATTAGAAGCAGACGTGACTCGACGAAATATGTGTTTGATTGATTTGATTTTTTCGTTTCTGTTGACTGATATTTTTGCCCTAAAAGTCGGTTAAATGTGTCAATCTCAAAGCGTAGAAATTTACATAACATGTTGGTAGTGTTTACATGAAGAAATATTATATGTATTGGTTCTAGTTACATAATTTTGCATACATTCTGTATCCATCTGATGATATAGTTATTGAAAGTAATGGGCGATATAATTTCTCAATGATCTAATTGGCAAATATACACTACCAAATTGTCATGTAAATTTCGGTGCCCTGAAACCGATACATGCAAGCATCCTTTAGAACATAAGAATGACTTGAAAGAGATGAGAAAATAAATTCAATCGAACGTGCCTCTTGTCGACTTACGTGTGTTTCGATTTCGAGAGACTTATTTTTACATGAAATCTTTGTTTACATTCCTCGATGTACATATGTAGAAGACGAATTACGTCTCGTAGTAATATTCATAGTTTTTAAGTGTGCAATAATAATTAAATTCAACTCTAACACGCAGAAGAAGAAATCGTTTTTACATCCAACTTCAAAAGCTGTAAGGCCCAAACCCATCCCAATACATTTTATAATAAATTTCATCTCTATAGTGATATCTGATATCCATATGCTCCGAATGGTAAATGCTCCATTCTTTTTTGCTCTAAGCGAAAAATAATCACGATTGCGTATAGAAAGTGCACTCAACACGTAGTGAGCCATGACTGAATAATAGTGAACATAAGTTCATCCATGGGTTGGATGAGGACAGCACATGGCCTCCTGTACCCTCGACGATGCAATTCACCACAAAGAACTGCATTCGAACGGAGATTTCCGCACGGCTTCTTCTTCACCTTCTTCCGTCTTCTTGAATAGGTCCGTGCAAAGAAGACAGCCAGAGGCGCGCGCGATCACTGGCACTGGTCGAGAGAATTTGAGAAGCATGTGCGCTACGGGTCGCCGTCGGCTAAGCCGATACATTGTTCCACTTTGTTGTGCTGAACTACGATCGAACGATTCGAACGGATTTCGCCCTGTCCGCTAACCAGCTGACGACGTTTTAGCTCGTTTCGGATCGATGGGCTCACGAAATTCACACGAATTTCGGCCTCTTCGGACGACTGGCTGCAAAAATGATCGAAACTAGATTCAGTTCGATTCCCACACACACACCAACCCCCCGAAACAACGGGAGCGAGAATGAGATAATTCTGCAGACAACAATTCTCAATCGAGGGAAAGAAGTAAATTATAATTGAAAATGTTATCAGACCAGACGCTCGATTTAGTTCGCAAATCGAACCTGCGATGACTCATCATTATATCTCGTCCGGCAGCAGCAAGCAAGCAAGCAACGCGTACACAGAGATCGAGGCCTTTGACGGCCATTCCCATTTCCGATCGAGCGCGAAGCGGCTTATCTTTCCCACCCGATCCGGCTTCGGCGTCGAGTCGAAGTCAGTCTTCGTGGTCGAAAGTAAGATAAATAAGATTAAACGCCGCTGAGGGGGAAAAAAATATCAAACAATCACAACCTCCAACAATTAACTCGTTCGTATGCGCGAGCGTTTGTGTGGGTCTTCATGGGGATAAGGCGCACATTTAAAAGCACAACACACGTAGCAAAATCGTCGTCGCCGGCGCTGTATGCGTAGCGAATCTCGCGTTCGATCTTGCGCATTTTCCGCAAACTCGCAAAGCTGCTGGGAGATCGTGGCGATGAGATAAATCACCAAATCGACGACGACGACGACGACCACACCATCATTCGCGAGCGCGATCAACATCGACATCAAAACATCAAGAGTCGCGTCGTTTGCGCGCAGCACACATACACCGAAGCGCGATCATCCCACACTCCCAATCGCACAAAACTCCGATAACTATTCAACAACAGTGGGAAAGATCACCGCCGCCCGGCTCAGCCAGCGGCCACTTCGATTCGATCTCACTCACATCGTTTGCGATGATAAATACCCCTACATAGACGGAGGAGACACATTCGATCGGTTTTCTGTAGGCTTTACCTTTTGTTTACTGTGTACAGACATCATTGTTTGTTTTATCAATTGCTTTCCGCATGTGTTGGGCTGCTGCTGCTGCGCGTTGTTCAAGTTTACTTTCTCTCTATTTGAACGGGGTTGGCCAGGATGGGGAAGCGAAGGAAAAAATTAAATAATGATGAATAGGTAGAGGCGATAAGCACACACAGCAGAGAATGGACACTGAAAGAGCGTCCATGGCTTGCTGCTCAGTGAAGGGCTATTTCTATGATTACGTAGCGTGCGCCAGAGCGGCCAGATCTGCGGAAATGTGCGTAGTTGGATGGGATTAATCGAAGTTAGGTAAATTGTCAATCTAAATGCTTTAGACACGGTTTGGATCAAGCGGTTATTATTAAATCCCAGGGTTTGAATGCAGTAGTCACGAAAACCGAAAAATCTAATACATTTTATGAAATGAAAACTCACACGAGATAAAAAAAAGGGTTCCTAGGGAATTTATCGATCATAGGTAAGCTCAGCAAAGCCCCCCCCCCCCTATCTTGAGTATTTTCGCAGCGTCGGACTCATATGTGATGGTTTTTTTTGTTGGGGCGTAGAACCACTGTGTCCACTGAGTTGAACTTTTGTGGTAATCTGATGGTTTTGTTCGTTTACATTTATTTGCTCCGTCATCGGTTATCTATTATAATTGACATAACTATCCAGAACGAAAGTGAATCCTAGAGGGTTTGAGCTGTTTAGTGAAATATATGTAACTAGAAATTCAGAGCTGTTACAGCTGGCGCGAATTTTGCGTTTCGCGCGGATTTTGCGTTTTGCGCGGACTTGGCGCGTTTATGCTCCAATCAGCGCGGTGTTTGCGGAATTGTTTTTGAATATTAAAAAAAGAAAAAAATCACTTTTAGAAATTTTGTGATTTTTTTTCTCAGTGTGGTAAAAACATGTCAAACTTTCGGTCGATTCCGTTCCAATCAGTTTTTGCTCTGCAGTGCGACGACGAAAACTTTTAATCTGATCGAAGATTTAGTCAATGTCCGAATTTTAATGCGTTTAAAGCGAACCCCAACCGGGCACATCAGCGTCACAGCCAACTATTCGACTCCATATTACGGATGGCAGCATCCTTGAAAAGGAAGTAATGTGGATCATCCATGCAGTTATGAAAAACGCATCATTCAATTCCACCGAAAAGGATAGCAAGGTCCTACGTTTGATGGCGCCGAATGATTTGAAGGGGTTCAGTTTGTACAGGCAGGAAATGACAGATATGGTTAATCACGCAATCGGACCGTTCATCATGGACCTTTTTTTGAAGGATGTTCGAGGAGAATACTACTCGCTTCTGTTTGATGAGACCGAACGAAATAACAAGCTAAAGGAGCTGGAAGTGACAGTGAAATACTTTTCAAGTCATCTGAAGCAACTCATGTTTTTCCATCTGGACTCCACGTTTCTGGTTAAGGCTACAGCGGACATTCTTTTCGGGAAGATCCTTGGAGCGTTGGAAACGGCAAAACTGCCATTGGATCGTCTTGTCATGATGAGCAGAGATGGCCCGAAAGTCAACCAAAGCCTTGAGCGTAAAATCAACCAAAAATTGGTTGGCGAACGAGGCTTCCAACTTGTCAACACAGGTTCCTGCCCGGCCCACATCATACATAACGCAGTGAAATATGCACTAAAGGAGTATGGAAAGGAAGTATCGGAATTAGCGAAAGTTGTTTATTATTATTTCGATACTTCATCTAGGTGGGAGGAATTTGAAAAAAAAACTGCAAGAAGAAACCTAAAAAGTTTGCCAAATTTGTTGAAATTCGGTGGGTGTGCTTGGTAATGCATCGCAGGTTTTGCTTTCGAATATTGATGAACTTTTTGTTCTGAAGGCCAAACTAACTCATTCAGATAAAAAGAAATTAACGTACCATGTAGATGCTATTGTAAGAATTCTGTCTATAAGTGGTATTAAGTCCATGATTCGATTTGTTATTGACGTTTGTAACGATGCAGAAAGGTTGATCCAGTTTCTGGAAACCAATGATTTTATTTTGTTTCAAATCTTTGATCAGATGAAGGCTTTTATGGCAAGTTGGCTCGGAAAAATTTATGAGGTAGATAAAATTGAGAAAGTTTTCGATGACAAAAGTATTAAGCCAAACGCATTGAAGAAGACGCAGGACATTATACTACCAAGTTCAATTACTAGGCATGAAACTAATGATAAAGTAATCGGATTGTTAAAAGAAGGAATGAAGAAGCATGTACAATAATAATAATTTCCCTCACGAATTCTACCGTCTCGTATTACATTTGAAACCATCGAAAATCTTTTTAATCAACTCTGAAGAACAGATTATGAAACTTGCTGAGACGGTAGATTTCAAGTTAGATAAAGTGCGCATATATGAAGAAGTTGCAGTAGTCAAAAGTTTGGAGCATTCAATTGCACCTGGTGATGAGCCTTTTTTCTCAACTGAATGACTGAAAAGGGCTCTAGCATGTCAGAGGAACTATTTAACCATCGTAAAAATATCATCAAGTCGACGATATTTTTTCTGTGAAAATCCGCTGTTTCGCGCGAATAGAGAACCACACTGCCAAACAGATGTGATGTGATGTTATGCGAAGTCACCACCAGTGCAGGACTTGCTATCAAACTGCACATACCTGTAATCCTCACTATTCCGTTGTACGAAGGGTCAAAAACGGTGGTGTGGATCCGTAAGCAGAAGCACCTACACGAAACACACGGAAAGGATAGAGAATCTCCTTCCAACGAAACGCTCTTATTATAGGAAATGAACAGAATGCAATACACATTAGGATTTCCGTCTGGTGGTTTGCTAAAAATAGGGTTAGCAAACTCACCGTAGACTGTCGGAAGATAATTAGACCTTCGCTGATCTCTGTCTGATGATTTCCATCGAGGAAGGCATAATTGTCATCCATGACTTGGGCCAGATAACCACGAAGCTTATGATGTGTATATGGTGGGACCAACTTGGCGTGCTAAATTAAGAGCTGTTGTAACCGAGTGAGACAATCACAGGAGCTCGCTACGAAATACAATTGATGCGTATGAGCCGAGCATTGAAAGATAAACGGCCAGCAAAGACGCGACAAAATCATTGCCACATGTTTCTCAGGTCGTTAAAACCTACCTAGACACACTACAATGGAACATCCTTCCACACGCAGTATTCTCCAGGCATTGCTCCTTCCGGCTACCACCTTTTCCAATCGATGGCCTGGCTGAGAAGCACTTCCGTTCTTACGAAAAGGCCAAAAACTGGGTAGATTAATGGATCGCTTCGAAAGATGAGGAGTTTTTTCGACACGGAATCCGTATGCTACCAGAGAGATGGGAAAAGATTGTGGCTAGCGATGGTCAATACTTTCAAGAATATATATGTTGGCCCTATGCCAACATAGATGAGGAGGAATTCACTTGTCCGTTAGCTCACTGCTAACTACGTGGTTTCACAATTTTCACAATATTCACTGGAAACCGACACATTGTCGACACGGTATGGCACTGTATGCTCAAGTTTTATAAGCGGTAATGGTCCACTACCATTAAACGGCAACACCGTCACCACCAGTGATAATACAACGACGGGAGTTTCCTTCACAGCAGGCCCTTTCTACGGAAAATTCTTATCGACGAGCTCTGAAAAGAGCTCGATCAACTCTTTGGGGTAGTCGCAGAAAGGGGCGAAATAAAGCTTCAACTCAAGCACTTGAACAATTTTCTTATTGTTTATTATTTGGTATATTTTATATAACTGACAATGATTACGGGAAAAGATACTGTTTTTATAGCTGACGGTGGAAGAACAAATTATAATGGTAGTAAATTGTGATCTCTGATTGGTTGATGCTCGCTCTCGTTGTTTCGCTCTCGATTCGCTTTACTCTCGCTCCATCTTGACATCGATCCGTCTCGCTCTCGATTCGTCTCGGCAATCGGTTATAACCGTATGTTTCGCTTGGCGTGGAACAACGGTAGCCTCGTGTAGAATGTGATTCCCGCTGGAAAGCGTCGCGCTGGCATGGAAAGCGATGTACATGATTTAAACCATTTCGCTACCGCGAACAATATATGTAACCAATTTTTCACGATAGGTTTGAGCAATCAATCAAGTTTTGATGAAAAACGGTGGTTTTCCATTTAAACCCAAAATTTCATCAATTTTACCCATTCAATCAAAACAGAAAGTGTTGCAATTTTTACGAGTACAATGTTTCTAGCTTAGCAAACTGAAAAATTGCAAAACTTGACTTCGAAAACGAAGCAGCTGTGCATTAAAGTGATCTTGATTTTTTTTTATAATTGGAATGGTCTCACCAAATTCTACTATTGTGTTCACTTTGGACTATATTTTGATTTCTTCAACTACCCTTGATTTTTGTAGTTGTGAACAGCATAGCATAGCATAGCAAAACAATTTCCGACCATACATAATCCTGGGTTGGCTGTTGTAGAGACGATGAAAGTGCCAGAAGAACTGCCTTGTGTGTGAAAGGCTCTTCATTCATCGATTTCTTTGCACAACACCTGGCCAGGTCCTGGTATGATCAGCAAGGGATGGGAGCGAAGTGTAGATTAGATGTCTACATAAGAAGATGCTGAGAGCTCATGCTATCTTGGCTTATGGTAACAGCGCCATTACCCGGTTTCTGAAAAGAGAAAAGACACACACACAACAGGCGCGCATATCCGTTATTAGGTTAATGTTCTAGGGTGGTGGGGATGGACTAAGGCTGCATTTTATTACAATGTGCTTCAAGTCTGTATAGCGGTTATAAGGCCATCAGATCACCCGAGTTATTAAAAATAGAAGTGATACTTATCTGTTCAATGTCATTCAATGTCTTCTACATTCATTACATTTGCTACATTGCATTTGTTGATGGAAATGGTCTTCTGTAGGTTACGGGAAAATATTCCTTCTCTCACGAACTTCTAAAACCTAAAATTGCAGCACTACAACACGGTAACCAGATGCACTGGTATCAACGCCCTTGTCTAGCTGCTCTTCCGGGAAACTTGGCGAATATGACCGACGGGAAACAATAATGATCCGAACGGGACTTCTCCTTTCCTTATTGTACAATCCGGGAAAACATTGTAAGTTTCCTTCGAACCTATATAGCACGAAACCACGTTTCACGTCTTCTCTATTGTGAACTGAACTTTTGAACACTGCACAGTTTTTCTCTTTCTTCTTACGACTTCTTCATCTCAAAAACTTTTTCATCGCAAAAACTTTTCATTTAAGTGAACACACTAATTTAGAAACCACTTCTTACCACAATTTTCAATTCTGAAAATAAATTTTGCGGGATACACTATTAGTGCACACTAGAAGTGTACTAATGATATTGCATCACAACCCACAGGATTGGGGAGGGATAATTGTTGGTATGATGGTATGTAAGGGCTGTAGGGAGAAGATCAGTCATTTGCAAATATAATCTATTATCTTTGTGATTAATTGTCAACGATATCTTCTAAAATCCCTGTTTTGTGATATTACTATGATTCAGAAGCTTGCTCTCTCGTTTCAAGATGAGATTTTGCTTCTTGTTTCGCGAGTTTGTCTTGAGTTCTTCAGCACAACTTCTAGACCGCGTGCGACGCTGGCTGAACAGCTGCTTGAATTCCACAACCGCTCACGTCCATGCAATCCTCATTGCAAAACCGCTTGCAGACCAATGTTAGTATGAAAAGGTGAAGAAAAGAAGATTTTAGTATTCGGTGTATGGAGATTATAGGTGATCTCACAACGACTCTCCGTTTCTTTGACTGAAAATTGTGAGTATTTCTAAACTAACCATGAATTTTTTTTTTTATAATAATTGCTTGGCTAAACCCTAAATTACAGCCTACTCTATATTTAATATATGAAATCAATTTGAAACCCTAAAAAGAACTTGTCTACCTCCTATCTGGCCGGTTTATTTTTATGCTATTGAACATAACTCATCTAACACTGCTACCGATGAAAGCCACATGGATAGGTATATTCTACTGCCTCTAATGGTGCTTCCCAAGCGGGTCCTCCGCGTCCCATCTCGAATATACATGTCTGTCATCATCGGTCTGATGCCCTGATCATAACATTCACCTCTTTTGAAAACATGAAATGAAAAGTGTACCTTAAGTCCATTTCCTTCGATTGCAAGTGAATTGCGGAACAACCCGCCAGTATCACACCTTATGTTAGTGCCTTTATATAAACGTTTTACGACATGGCAGTGGAAAAAAATGACTACAATTTGTGATACTTTCGCTGCTGGTCAAACTCCTGGTCTAACATGCATGTTTATAGCACGAGAGGGATGACTTTAATTCAACCCAACCGAAATAGAGAAGAACTGCTCTATGACCTCAAGGCCACTCCCTAAGCGGACCCTCCGCGTCCTACTCTTTTTATAAAACATTAGCCTTTAAGTTTTTGTAAGCATCTGTCTTAAATTACACTTTTCGATGACCTTTGTTCAGTTCGAAAGGTCTGATCCCTAGCTAAATAATATGTTGTTGGAGTCTGTGCTTCGGTCACGGCTGTTGAATAGCCCCACATTTCAATTATAATATATATATATATTGAATTGTCTACCTGAACATCGGACTTATTTGTTGCTACAATCATGATCAAAACTACTCATTTCGATAATGAAACGAACAATAAGATTATTAATGATACCGATTGTATAGGTAAAAGTTTGTCAATTACGAATGAGCAACAATGAAAAAAACTGTCAAGCAAATGAAAAGGGCACTTTTTGTCGTTTCCCTTAATTACACTAGTTTACAAAATATATCAAAAGTGATGAACTTTATAATTCGACTAATGGTTCTAATGTAAAATTTTATGCAGAATTCAAAAATGCCGTCAAAAACAAATAAAGTAGAACAGTTTTTGAGATATATATATAAAAGTTGATTTTTTTATAAATGAAAAAAGCACATTTACTTAAAATAGAATATCTCCAACACGTGTGATCCAATTTCAAACATTTTGTCATCAAATGAAAAAAAAAAAAAAATTAACACCGATCTTCTGAACATTGAAATATTCTAGTAGTAATAGTTTCGACGCTATTTATAGGTATATATAATTTTTTGCGATTTTTTTTGTAGATTTATAAAAAAAATCGTGGAGGTATTTCATTCTAAGTAAATGTGTTTTTGTTAATTTATTATAAAATCAACTTTTATCCATATCTTTAAAACTGTTCAACCTTAATTGTTTCTGACGGCATTTTTGAATTCTGCATAAAATTTCACACGTTTGATTTATTTTGTAAACTAGTGTAATAAGTAACCAAATACCACGACATAGATTTCTCGACAATTGGTAACTAACAACCCACATACATAATTAAAACAATAACCCTTTCCAATAATGATATAATATAGTAAGATTATTTGTGATACCTACAGCAATAGAGGTATTTTAGTTATTCAATCAGTTCCAATTAGAGAAAAAATAACAATGAAAGTGTGTGCCACGCAAATGAAACGTGAACTAGTTGTCGTTCCCCTAGATTATTTGATACGAAGTGATAGTCGATTATTCCTAGCTTAATTTAACAGTGAATTCAGACAAAACCCGCCAGTATCACACCTCTTTCAGTGCCTTCAAATAAACGTCCTACGACGTAGCAATATAAAGAGAGCAGAGTGTGAAACTTTCACTGCGGATCATGTTCTTGGCCTCCTATGTCGGCTTTTGGCATGGGATAAGCCCTCTCGCCTTCGACAAGGTGAGCAGCGTGACCAACGAGAGGGTATTCTCTTCATGATTTTTTTTAAGGAGTGTATCGAATATAAGCTATCCACATACATTTGCGTTGTACGCATGTATTTGTGATGGTTTTTTATGCTCTGAACACTGCATGCTGTGCTTTGACTGTCAGCTTTCTTTTGTTTACTTGTTTGTGCGGTTCAAATTCTGCGTTTTCAAAATGTCGCGTATTGAAAAGGAAGTTAAAATTAAGGTTCTGGACACATGGCTAAGTGAGAAGGGTATTACTATGCGAAAATTGGCGAAGCGGTTTGGAATTCATCATGCGAGTGTTAAAACCATCATTAATAAGTTTGGGGAACACTATTCTTTGGATGAGCTACCAGGAAGAGGCAGAAAACCCGGTTCTTCCAACCCGAAACTGGAGCAGAAAGTGGTATCTCTAATCATGAAGAACAAATCAATGTCAATACGTGATTTGGCCAAAATAGCAGGAACGAGTGTCGGAATGATCCAGCGTATCACAAGGCGAAACCACCTGAAGACCTACAAGATGCAGAAAATCTCGAAACAAGGTGCAGAACAGAAGAAGCGAGCAGCAAAAAGGGCCCGGAAATTGTATTCGCGTCTTTTGCAGCGTCCGGATGCATGCGTTTTGATGGGCGATGAGACCTATGTAAAGGAGGGCTCAAAAACCCTTCCAGGTCCACAAAACTTTACTGCCGTCGTTGGGGAGGATGTGAGCGATGCGGACAGGTCGATTCAAGTGGAGAAATTCGGTCGAAAGGTACTGGTATGGCAAGCAATATGTTCCTGTGGTTTGAAGTCAACCATTTTTACACTACCGGAACTATAAATGCGGAAATCTATCGATCTGAGTGTCTCCAGAAGAGATTGTTGCCTTTATATAAGAAGCATAGTACACCTCCACTGTTTTGGCCGGATTTAGCGTCGGCTCACTATGCCAAAACCACTCTCAATTGGCTTGCGGAAAAGGGTGTAGATTTCGATGAGAAAATATCAATCCACCAAATTGTCCCTCAGCTTCGACCCATCGAACGTTACTGGGCAATCGTGAAGAGGGTCTTCATGAAGACTGGTAAGGCAGCTGGGAGTTCAAAAAAATTTGGGCTCAAGCGTCCAAAAGATGCGATGCAACACTTGTCCGGAACTTGATGAAGAGCATTCGATCCAAAGTTCGAAAATTCGTGAAGGAATAACTTAAATTTCATCCGGTCTTCATCATGTTCAAGTTTAACCTCGTACAATAAAGGATCAATTTTTTGTATGAATAAAATATCGGTTTTCAACATAATTTGAAAGAAAGTTTGTGGATAGCTTATTTTCGATACACTCCTTAACTATTGTAATGCTGACAACCGTGCGCGTTTTACTTACATTTCTAGGTTTTTTTTTTCATTAAGTCGAATCTGCAATTGAGAGACTCTCTTTGATTACTTTCTTTTTCATTCATATTCCATTCAGCGTTACGTTTTTCATTCAACTATTTGTAGAGTATGGTAGCCAGCACTATTGTGTTTCTATCTATACTATAAAATCACTCAAAAGATTTACAGTGGCGCTGTAATAAATGAAAGAGAGTGAGAGAGGAGAGAGCCTCTCATTGTTAGATTCGCCCTTTTGAAAAAAAATCCTAGATTTGATTTATCTATAGTCTAGCAGAAAGAAAAATTCAAAACTTTGCCACAAAAACAAAGTAGCTGTGCATTGAAATGAGCTTGAAATTTTTGTTGTGCATAATTGGAATGGTATCACTTAAGAGTGTATTATTCTTCAACTTAATTCAACTAAACCAGCCTTTGATTTCTTCGACTACATTCGAATTTCGTAGTTGTCAAAGCTATGAACGAATTGCCAGAATTCAAACGACCATCAGAGCTCAATTTGAATGGAGAAAAATCATCACCCTTCCTTGAAAATGTTTCCCTTCGTAACCATTATAGTAAACCTCAATTGAATTGTGCTTAATATTTCTGAAGATTGAACACCTTGAACAGGTTGAACCTTCGAACTTGCGACGCCTCCGCATTGACGACTGATTGATGTACCTTCTGCAAGTGCACAGTCATTTTAGAATTCCACGAGTCGCCAATGAATTTCCTGTACTGCATAGTCTTGCTAAATACATCGTAAGATAGAAAGCGAAAGTATTCTGCAATAAATCCTGCTGAGTGAAGGCTTTTTAGTGGAATACCTTTAACTAGAAAATGAGAACAAAGATTAGTAATTTCCATTTAATTCCAACTTACCTCTATTGCTTATCTTGACAGATACGCGTATTTCGTCTACAATGTGCAGATTTCTTCCGTGTCGTGTACTAATACTACTAATAATAATAATCAAGTATTTGTACACAACACTGAAGAAATCTGCAAATTGTAGAAGAAATACGCGTTTTTGTCAAGAAGAACAATAAAGGTATTTGGAATTGAATAGATATTCCTACTGATCTTTCTTCTCATTTTCTAGTTACATTCTTCCATATTTTCTTCCCTTCCGATTCCCCTCACGCGCACTTCCAATCGTCAATAAATGAGTATCTCCGCATAGTTTCACTTACCATCTTACATAGCTGCGTCATTTCACGACATACCTTATCCTCACCGTCGACCCTTTTGCGAACCGAGAACCTTCGAAATAAAGCGCTTTGCATTGCTCTGGATCCGGTGTTTGCTCTAACCCTACCCAGCAGCAGCCTTCTGCGATTCGCGTTTTCAGGTTCTACCGCTCCCGGATCGAATGCCGCCGCGCTCAATATTGTAATCAAATGGAATAGAGAGTGAACCCGGCAACGGGTGTACCTGCGATTATATTTGGATTAAATTGATAAAGAAAATGAAGCAAATCCGACGAAATTCCTACCCCTCTGTTCTGGAGGCGACGGCTTGCGGACCGTGTGTTCTTTTGTTCGAAGTAGGTGCTTGCTTTTTCTTGCGGGAATGTTTTTTTTTTGGGAACGAGAGCAGGGGGAACAAAAGGTACACAAGCATTATCATGCAAGTTTGATAGCTGGTACGGAAGGGAAAGTGGGAGCGAGTCCACCACTATCAACTGGATCACGTACAGGTCGTCTTCTCCGTCCGTTCCCGTGGGTATCGAAATAGAAGCAAGCACCGAAATCGGAAGGGGCCTTCTACTAGATATTAGTTAGATCAGCCGCACGATGGGGAATTCTCCGAAAACGTGTATGGGGACGAATGGACACACATGGCTGAACCCTTTTTCGTCGGTAGCCATGTTCTAAGCCCCCCTCAATCCAAACACAGAGTGATAGTGTGCTGTGTTCTCTGACCAATCAAACACTCTCGGTTGGCCTAAAGGTTTGGGGACGGCGGCGGCGCTGGGGACACATTTGCTCGCTCTCTGTGTTGGGCAGTAAAAAGGCAAAGCCTCCTGATATGGCTTTGCTGGAGGACCCTCAGTGGCGTATGGAAGAGAACCGACCACTTGGATCAAACTGGCCATAAATCCCTTGCTACGACATCGCCTCTGATAGTCTACTGCTGGAAGACATAGAGAGGGCCGCAAAAGGGCCAACAACGAAGGTCCGGAGGTAGCTGAAAGCAAGACAAGAAAATGAGGAAAACACCGACAGAACCACTACACGGAGTGCAACAACAACAACAGCAGAAGCAGCAACTAGCAAAACAGAAGCGGCAGATGTCAAATATAGTGGAAAAGAAGTCTCCTTTATTACCCGTCCGTGTCCGTCCATCTCGTCCTCTGTTGGTTTAGGCTGCAGAGCAACATACATTCATTCATACATACATAATCAAGAGCAAGACCGTCCGAGTACTACGGATAACTGCTGTCGTTGCTGTCCAGTGTGCAACATCTTGGATTTGCATCGCCTTTCAGGGGGAGCTGCTTCTTCGGCTGGATGGCAGATTAGTTGGAGAAGTTTTAAATTACCGCCTGCCGTACGACGGTTGAGTTGCTGTCGAAAATGGTGAATTATGATAAACCTCGAACGAGTTGTTGTTCCCACAACTGCTGTTATCGTCACAGTTTGCAAATGTGTGGCCACATTCGCAAATAAACATTACTCACTAAACTTCTAAGTGGATTACACTAATCATGGTTGTTGTATCATTTGCAACTCGATGGCTGGTGGGAGGGCAAATCTTCCTTCTTAACCGGGAGCTTGCTTTTGTTTCAAAACTCTTTATTTACTTATCCTAGATTCCCTCCCCCGCGGAGATCCGGAATACACCGTCGTCGTCGTCGTCGTCGTTAGCGCACAATGCTGTTCTTCGCGTTTCGTCGACTTGGGAACGCGTACAGTTGGAACAAAAGACCACCAGCAAGATGCGGAGTGGAGTTGGGATGGCCTCCGAGCAAGTGAAAGGGAAATTCCTGCTTTTTGCCGATATGTGTTGGGAGCACTCGCGAATGAATGGGGGTAGGATAAGAAAATATAAACTTTACTTGTTGGTACTTTTGGATTCCGTGGTTAATACGCAAAAAAGTAATAATGGAAAAATGCTATTTACACAGATTCCAGATGGTTGGTCCTTCCCAAGCGAGTGGGGAATTGTGAATCAGCAGAAATGTAAGTTTTTACCTTCAAGGGAATTTCATCGTTGGTGAAATTGTTTGGAATTCGACAGAAGTTTCAAATAATACGTTGCTTTTAATGTTCAAATTCTGTTTCTATCATCTCTGG
>JASCZW010001711.1:0-59431 GCA_034211315.2 Aedes japonicus
TATTGCTATCGGTAGTGTATTTCAGTAATGACAAAGCTTTTTTTGTCGCTGTTACATGAACACAAGGTCGTTGCTACATATGTGCGAGTCACAACATTTTCTAACAGCAACTTGTCATCGATACAACATTTTGTATCCTAGAGGGTTTGAGCTGTTTAGTGGAATCCTTGTAACTATAAATTAAAAGAAAAATTAGTAATCTCCATTTAATTCCAACTACCTTTGCTTATCTTCGACAGATACGCGTATTTCGTCTACAATGTGCAGACTTCTTCAGTGTCTCGTACTAATAACTCGACTTGGTTAGTTATTAGTACGAGACACTGAAGAAGTCTGCACATCGTAGACGAAATACGCGTATCTGTCGAAGATAAGCAAAGGTAGTTGGAATTAAATGGAGATTACTAATTTTTCTTCTAATTTATAGTAACATTTTGTAGTTTTCCTGCGTATTTTGTTGTGATACATTGTAGTTACAACATATCATTGTTGCAGAGTGAGATAATATCATTCGTCAAAGTTATCCTATGTTGTTAGGTACAAAAAGTGAATATTTGACACTCTTTAACACACTGCAGTTGTACCTTATCTTTCGAATCATATGTGATGTGTTACGTCAAATTGACATTTTGACAACACAATTACCATTCCCGTCCCAAATCCAACCAAAAGAAAATCTCAAACAACAGCAGCGCTAATATCCACATGACCGAACACTTATCATCCAATAGAGACATCAACGACTCCGGCCAAGACTTTCCGCAAGAGCACTTAATGGCACATGTAATGGAAATGAAATTACCCAAAATCAAACGCTTCAATTCTGCCCGCTGATGACGATGAATTATTCATGCAGCACAAGTATTCTGCAAATTACGTGAACCTCAAACCGGTAGCCAGTCACTCAAACTCGAGAGCCCTCTCGAGAGCTATAGCTAATTTAGACAATTTGAAATGTTGTTCCTCTCCTTCCAACCCCGCAAACAGTACGCAACCGTACCGAGTAGTATACAATCTTGCAAAATATGCCAGAAACTCATATTTTAGGCACCAACGGACTGCAGCAATGACGACGCGATTTCCTAGGCTACGTACTGCAATACTTACAACTCGTCTCGCATTGGGGTCCGCTCCTTGCTCCAACAGCTCAATGACACAGGCGGTGTGTCCTCCTGCGGCAGCCAAAATTAGTGGCGTTGTATAGTCCTGCAACGACAAAGAGGGAGAGTGAACGAAAAATTAGAGCACCGTATTTTAAAAATTTCCGCTTTCTTAAGCAGTATACCAACACCCTCCAGGGCACAGATGAAATTTTTAAACTTTTGATTAGGATATTGAAAATCACCCTTGTGGAATCTATTTTAAGCAAGTTGGAATAAAACTTGAGCTTGTGTCTCAGAAAAAAATCAAACGTCTTTTTCGAACTGTGTACAAGCTTTGCAGCACTCTTTGCCCTATTTGTTGAGCATTGGGAGGGTGAGAATCTTCAGCGGACAAGTACTTTCAAATTAAGTTATGTAACAAAACTCCCCGAACGAAGTCGGCGCTGCGAGCTCGGCAGGAGGGCGGGCCTACTGCCGAAATTGAAAATGCGACGAACACGAGAGCAGCACCCATTAAACATTTTAAATAATTCAAGAAGTGCATACAAAACCGTTCATTCTTAACCAGTGGCAATGGTTTCACTGGGTAAAAAGGTGCATTTATTTTCATTCTGATTCTTGTGACGGAGATACTTGGGTGATCAGAGAGGGGGCAATGAATTGCAAGCGTGTGAAATGATGGTGGAATGGTTTGGGGGTTCAGATTTTTCCGCATTGTTGAAAACATTTTCAGTAGGTACGGTTTCCGGTCATGGAGCGTCATTTCAAAAATGTTACAGGTGATGTAAAAGATTTAGCACAAAATCCCCGCCCAGATGAAATTGAACATTGATTTTGACAATTTTGATTAGCATTGGCTTGACGTTTGCAAACCTAGTGGATGGAGCTACGAAGACATTGCAAGTCACCATGAAACGGATCGACCCAATAACTGATACATTTCTTCACACAATAATCTCCATGAAGACGCTCCTCCTGGCGATCGCTCACCTGGCCACGTGTATGCATCCGTTGGAGATAGGGAAGATTTGGTATGTACCTTAAGAAGATCCGGGGAACCCACGCACAGTGGTCGGAGATAGTCAAAACACGACCTTAATTGTATAGCGCCTTAAATATAACCTTTATCCAAAAAATGTCTGCAGACGCATTGTTCACATATGTGTTAACTTAAAAAAAATTATTGCCTACTATGAAAAAAAATAAAAAAAACTAACTTATTTTACTTAAAAGATAGAAAGATGTTTTCTTGAGAAAAACTGTAGAGCTACTCAAATTATGAAACTTTGTCCAAAACGAATATATTCTATGTCAGTCGTTTTTGGTAACAACCCCTTTGAAATAAGTTCTTATAACTTTACTTTTCAAATGTATACAACATGAAATCACATGTTTTGGTGAAGACAACATGTAGATCTAGAGTTAGAGCACTTTTTAACTTCATTTTACCTAGAAATAAGAAGAAAAATTAGTATTTTCCTCTTAATTCCAACTACCTTTGCTTATCTTGACAGATTCGTGTATGTCTCGTACTAATAACTCGTCGTAATAAGTCGAGTTATTAATACGAGACACTGAAGAAGTCTGCACATTGTAGACGAAATACACGTATCTGTCAAGATAAGCAAAGGTAGTTGGAATTAAATGGAAAATACTAATTTTTTCTTCTAATTTCTTGTTACAGGTATTCCATTAAACAGCTCAGACCCTCTAGGATTCATTTTACCGCAGTTTTGACTGTATATAAGCGTGAAGGTGGCAAATGGGGAGCCAATAACAGATACTTTTATTGGAGCTTCGACTTGGTTCTTTAAAGTAGTGAAGCTTTGGTTAGCGCCAATTCATAAATGACTGAGCACGATCACGTTTAATGATTGCATGTTTATGACTTTTTCAATTCAGAAACGAGCAAGTATCTTAATTTTGCAAAGCAGCTTCAGAGGTCTTTGTGTGAGAAAGAAACATGTCGATCAAGTAGTCCGGGCTCCTATGTTTTCATTTAGACAATGAAACTAGTAAGTACACCCAAAAGTTGTAGCAAAAAATGCAATTGCAGTTTTTGCAATCATATCTTGAGAAATCCGCAGGATTCTGAAAAGGCAATTTTGCCCATCATGATCCACAATGCTTTTTATGGTATAAACAAAGCCATACAAGTGTGTGCAAGTAGTTATCACTGCGTGCTTAGTGCCTCGACAGTCGCAGCAACCGTTCGGTTTTTGTGCAACCGTCAACAATTTCTCAATATGGGTGAGACAATGACACAGAACGCCGCTACGCCATTTGCCATTCGTTATCACACTCCCATCTCCTCTCATCAAGTCATCAAGCGTTTTATGAAATAAACGAAGCTATGTAAGTGCGTGCGACCGGCATTTGCTTCATTGTTGTAACGTTGAGTGTCTCGACAACCAAAGCAACTGTAGGGCTTTTATTCCGTTCACCTCAACTTGTTATGGTAGCTGAATGGTTACAATGAAGAGCAGTCACGCTGACGGTCGCGGTTCGAATCTCAGTAGATCGAGATCTTTATTTGTGAGTCATTGAATTTACTACTACTAATCAACTGCACAACCTCACGCACACATTGAATTTTTCTAAGCGAATTGATGTGTTGCTTTTTTGCCCACGACTAATGTTGCATTTTTACTCCTAATTAGGAGAAATGAAACCGAATCATGCGAAATTGCATTACAATCTTGCTTTTTTATTTTGGGTGTAGGCGGGCTTTTGTTATTGTTATTTCAGGATACATTCAGTACGTGAACGATTTATACGTATGTGTTTCAGCTGAGCTTTCAATCCAAATGGCTTCACTAACGCAGGTAGGTTCATATTAGAAAATAACATTTTTAATACCGGTTCAAGTTTTATATTTATAATATTTTGCTGTTCTCCCCTATATGCAGTGAAAATTGCGGTAAAATGAAGTTAAAAAGTGCTCTTTCTTTGTAAGGAATGCATTGATCTACATGTTGTCTTCACCAAAACATGTGATTTTATGTTGTATATTTGTGTTTAAATCATAGTTTGTATTCAAAATGTGAATATGAAAAGTTAAGGAATAAAAAGTCATTTTAAATGGGGTGGTTACCAAAAACGACTGATATCTCCAAAACTACTTGACATAGAATTTTTTCGTTTTGGACAAAGTTTCATATTTTGAGAAGCTCTACAGTTTTTTTTTTTTCAAAAAAACCTCTTTCTATCTATTAAGAAAAACAAGTAAGTCTTTTTATTTTATTCATAGTAGTATTTATTCATCTCCGACCACTGTGAAGATATCAAAGGAAAAGGGAGATGAATTGTCGGAGAGAATATTTCAACAGAATGCCCTGTTTGGTGTTCATAACAAAATAAAAAAAATGAAAAATGGTCGGTGGGAGCATCTAGTCGAAGAAAGTTAAGTGATGATCCAATTCTCTTCAAACGGTTGGGACCTAAGCATTAACTAAAGTTAAAGCCCATATGGCTTATGGTTATAGCGCCATTACTCGCTATCTGAAAAGAGAAGAATGTATGAAAGTTGAAGAACAGGTATCTGATTTCTTAGATTGCTACAATAACATTGCATTCATTTATTACTGCATTTTATTTCATTTTATAGACTTACAAGAGTATATAATTCATTTTTCATTTTATTTGTCGTCAATCATATTTGTAAACCGGTTTTACATTCTTGCCTTAATTCTATTTTTACAAATATTGTAAGAAAAATACTTTTTTTAGTTGATTTTTATTCATTGTTTTATCAATTGTGGTACAGTATTTGTTTTAGCAGAACATCATCTTATTTATGGGTCCATTCAAGGCATAGTTGGTTCTTTAGTTATTTATTTAGAATAAATTCCTGCTTCTTAAGTAACGGGTAGGAGCGTAGCAGTTGAGCTTCTCTAACATTTCTGCGTCATTTACTCTTTGCCCAATAACATTGTTTATAAATGATAGAATATCAAACTCACTCTTAATTCAAGTACTCAAACCTTACATAAAAAACCAGGGAATAGTTGACTAAGGTTTCGCAACAATAGAAGTGTGCAATAGCATTGCATCACTGCCCACAGGATTGGGGTAGGGTGGAAAAATTGGATGTATGTAAGGCTGTAGGAAGAGTATACCATTGACTATGTTAATTATGTTGACTACGTTGGTAAATTATAAATGGTTGCTGTCAAAATACCTAGTTGAAATTACTTCTGTTAATTGTCAGAGACTCTTGCAGTAATGCCGTACTGTTTTCGTTCTATTACGTTTAAGTTGAAGCAGATGACTATTGAACCACGGTGACTTGAGCTTTGGACATAAAGATTGACATATATTTCTTGAAATAACGATCACACCATTGTAACGAAATTGGAATCGATTGATTTATAATCAGTTTAGAAAATAGCGGCACAAATTCCAACATGATAAACACGGGCAAAGTCCTGCATCTGAGAAATGTTGCCTGGTCAGAACTAAAAAACCAATGGCTTCCGTTTAATTGCAAGAAGCCCCAAAACCGCACATTTCCATTCGGAACTTCCTTATCTTGGGTTCAGCCATTGAATGAAAAATTATTGACTCGTTGATTGAAAGGGGCAGAAATACGTCATCCGCTGCTTTCCATTGTTGCAAAAACGGTTAATGATTAACACAAAACTGCATTGCAAAGTCATTCAGAGCTACAATGGAGATGACAGAACGGTTGAAGGTGGTGGTGGTCCAGTATGGCATTACCCAGCCGAATTCAACTCACACGACTAGACTTTTCGTAAAAGATTATTGTATGCGTGTTTCTCTAATTGGTCGACAAAGTTACAGCGAAGAAAATGACGGAATTCTTTTAGGTGTTCTAGTGTTTGTCAACACAGAACACCTTCAACAAATACCTGCACATTTTGGAATCGCTCGTCCAACCAAGTTTCGTCAAAACAATCAAATCGAATTCACATTTTAATTCGCCAATTATTAAGATGAAAAAAAACTTAATCTACTCAAAAGGCCTTCATATGGGATTCTCGTCACAGAAAAAAAATAATTAATTTTAACAAGCGCGTAAAATTTCCGCTTGTTTAATCCCAAACCACAGGAGGCGTAAACAACGCAATTTGTTGTAGTCTTTGATATGCTATATAACAATGTTCGTAATCTTTCATACAAGAGGCTTGATTCAGGCGTTATCTGGCTTAAATTTACACAAAATATCCCATTATTTTCTGCCAAATCTAGCATTCCCTTTATGTGCATTAGAAACGCAGAAAATTCAATGTTTCTTTTTAGCTGTGTATCTTTCATTCTAGCCAAAAACATGAATGTTCACTCTTGGTGCCTCATGGTGATGAGCGAACATCTCCTTCTACATCATAATCGTTACTCCTCGCACGGAGAATAAATAACATAACAATTAATGTAAATGTAGCATTCGGGGTTAAAAACACATCAAATTGAACATTGAGTCATATTTATTTTATAGTCCCAAAGTATTTTCGTGCAACAAGGATTACATCACTTGCAATATTCATTATTTTTAAAAGTGAGCATTTCACCAGATTAAAAATCAATATGGATGATTTATACACAGTTAATATTTTTTGGAGCCTTGAAAAAAACTGAAAATTGCAGTCGAATATAAAATAACATCGCACTTTATTTTTACACGAACAGTAAACATCTCACGTAAGGTTCAAGAGAATTGAATTTATTCATTCTTGCTATGTAATGATATTCAGTTTCTATTTTAATAATTGCTCATTTTTTTAACATTGTTATTCGATATCGTATCGGTTATCAATTAAGAGACACACAATCAATAGTTTAAGAAATTGCGATAAAACTACTGTTGAGTAAATACATTTGGTTTCTTCGACTTAACTTTTTTAGCAACAGTACCTAATTTTTGCTGACCGCTAGTTCAATTAACATTACAATCCTTGTGAAGACACCAGCTGTTTGGCAGTAACATAGATTGGTCTTTCAACAGAAGTGTAGAAGGCGGATTTATTTTTCATCTGAAAAGAACTTACTTTATTCAACGTTGGTCAACGAACGATAGCTTATAAAGGGTGTTTCAAAATTTGGTCAATCAGTCGATCAAAGTTTTTATTAATAAGTCAAATTCTTTTTCTTTTTCATGTTCAGTTAATACAGAATACAGGAGACATATTCAGCTCAGCTTCCTTTTTACCGAATACGAATTGCCGGGTATTTCGTTTAACACCTGCCAGAGATTTTGTACAGTCTTCTTGTCCACTTTATTCGCCGCAGAACGCCAGTTTGCCTTGAACTGTTTCTCGCTCACAACAGCTTTTTGAGTCTTCGTAAGGTTCCGCTTGACGATGGCCCAATACTGTTAGATTGGACGGAGCTCTGGCGTGTTGCGAGGGTTCTTGTCCTAGGGCACCACTTGAACGTTGTTGGCAGTAAACCACTCCATGGTCAAGATGCCAAATACGGTCAAAATAGAACGGAACAATTGTGTCGCTTCAGGGAAGGCAGTAGACGTTTTTGTAGACACTCGCTCTGATAAATTTCCTGATTGACGGTTCCGGTCGCAATGTCAACGTTGCTCTTCAAGCCCCAGGTACAGATAACCTGCCACACCAGATATTTCTTCACGAACTTTGACAGTTTAATGTGCTTGAAAATATCCACCACCTTTCCCCGTCCGGTTAACGTATAAAATTCCGGTACAGGAAGCTGTTTAAAGTCTTCCTTGACATAAGTTCCATCGTCCTGTACCACTCCCAGCTTCTTTGCGACATCTCGGGCAGAGGGGAGGGGTTCCGTTCAAAACAGCGGGCAACTCTTTTTGTCGTCGCTGTGGCCTCCGGATTTCGATTTCCCCCCGATCCAGCTTTCCTGGCTGTCGACAAACGTTCACCGAACACTTTTAATACATTGGTAAAGGGCGATACGGTCAAAATTTGGTCAATATCAACTTGACGTATTTCTTTCAATTTTGCATTTAAAAAACCTGAACACCTCTCATTTTGAAGGTGTGTGTGTGTAGAATGTTGTTCCTATTTTGATTTTGGAATTCACTCTTCAGTTGTCAAAATGCCGTCCAAGCAAGAAGAGCAGCGTATCAAAATTTTGCTCGCGCATCGCGAAAATCCGAGCTACTCGCACGCAAAGTTGGCAAAATCGCTAAAAGTTGCCAAATCAACCGTTACAAATGTAATTAAAGTGTTTGGGGAACGTTTGTCGACAGCCAGGAAGTCTGGATCGGGGGAAATCGAAAACCGGAAGCCGCTGAGACGACAAAGAGAGTTGCCGGTAGTTTCAAGCGAAACCCTAACCTATCTCTCCGAGATGCCGCAAATAAGCTGGGTGTATCGTCTACAACCGTGCATCGAGCCAAAAACGAGCCGGACTATCGACTTACAAGAAGGTAGTGACTCCAAATCGCGATGATAAACAAAATACGACGAGCCAAAGCGCGATCCCGGAGGCTGTACACGACGATGCTGACGAAGTTTGACTGCGTGGTAATGGACGACGAAACCTACGTCAAAGCCGACTACAAGCAGCTTCCGGGACAGAAGTTTTATACGGCAAAAGGAAGGGAAAGGTAGCAGATATTTTCAAGCACACGAAACTGTCAAAGTTCGCAAAGAAATATCTGGTTTGGCAAGCCATCTGTACCTGTGGCTTGAAAAGCAGCATTTTCATAGCTTCCGGGACTGTCAACCAAGAAATTTACGTGAAAGAGTGTTTGAATAAACGTCTGCTGCCTTTCCTGAAGAAACACGGTTGTTCCGTACTGTTTTGGCCGGATTTGGCATCTTGCCATTACGGTAAAAAGGCCATGGAGTGCTACGCCGCCAACAACGTGCAGGTGGTTCCCAAGGGCAAGAACCCTCCCAACACGCCAGAGCTCCGCCCAATTGAGAAATACTGGGCTATTGTCAAGCGGAACCTAAAGAAGACAAAAAAAACTGCTAAGGACGAGCAGCAGTTCAAGGCAAACTGGCTTTCTGCGGCGAAGAAGGTGGACAAGGTGGCTGTACAAAATCTGATGGCAGGGGTCAAGCGTAAGGCCCGGCAATTCGGATTTGGAAAAGCGGAAGCCTAACTGAATATTTTTCCTGAATTTTATACTAATTGAACTTGAAAAAGAAATTTAATTTGATTTTTTAAATGAACGATTTCACCGATTTACACGCGTTTTCCCTTGACCAAATTTTGACCGTATCACCCTTTAATAGTTTATTTAGCCACATTCAACAATTTCGCCAACTTGGCGTGAGAGTAGTTTGGATTTTTGCCATGCACGTGTAAAATTTTGATGCGTTGCTTGTCTTTCTTCGACGACATTTTGATAACTGAAGTGCTAATCTCAAAATCGAAATAGAAGCATGATGCTAAACGCACAAATCTTCAAAATGAGGAGTGAGCAAAAATTTGTAATGCACGATGAAAGGAAATGCGTCAAGCTTGGGTCGACAAAATTTTGATCGAAACACCCTTTAAATATCTACATTAGAAACCGTTGATTGGGAATCCTTCTCTCCGTAAAATTCTCGAACATTATGTGGTATACCCTCCATCAGGTTCCGTACGGTATCCTCTCTTGATATCATCTGTACCCTTTGCTTTCTTCTTAGTTTCAAAGAGTTTTTGCCTTACTAGAGCCCAATACTTCTCTATTGCGCGAAACTCTGGACAGTTTGGTGGATTTTCTGTTTTTGGCAAGTTTTTGAACTCTTGTTACTTATACCATTCCAGGACGGGTTTCGCATAGTGACAAGAGGCCAAATTATGCCACAACAGAGCTGGATAACATTCTTTCACGTACACATCCTCATTGATAGTGCCGGTAGAGACGAAACTTTTAGATTTACGATCACAACTACATGCGGCTTTCCAAATCAAATACTTCTTCGGAAATTTGGACCTTCTTTGTCATGTCTGAGACATGTGGCACATGTGGCACAGAAAGATTGGGATGTTTCTCAATAATGGCTACCACCTTCTTGTCCTTTTGTCGGGAGCATACTTTTCCATTTGTTTCAGTTCGTACCTTCCGATTTCGATTTGACTGTGAAGAGATGGGCTAATGATTTGCAAACACAAAACTCGGTACTTTTCGGTAGTTTTAGTTGCTTGACATCGATACCGTAAACATAGGGATTTGCTGCCGTTTGTACAAAATGCGTTTGCGCACTTGATTCGACGCCATTTAACTAAATGCAACAAGAATGTGAGCATGCTGTACCACGAAATAAAATGGAGAGTTTCAACCGTCATATAAATGGAACGTTTCAGCGATCCGTGAAATAAGTCAAAATCTACACTGAAAGAAAAATGTTTGAAATTTAAGGAGACAGGTTTATTATTTCCCAGCAAAATTACAGTCATAGATATACAATTATCCACAGCGCCCTTACGCTCACTGAGTATAGCGCTGGGAATTCTCAACTTTCAGCAGTCACTACACGAATTTAACATTACTAAATTTTTGCTGAGGGCGGTTTCATTGAGCAGTTGCTCGAAAGTTTCACACAAAAAACTCCAAAAAAATTACTCCATAGCAGCATATCACAGCATAACGCTGCATTTCACATTCACATAACAACTACCCGTCACTCACTGTCATTGAACGGAGTCGAGCGTGGAAAAAATTGTCCCATCACTGCGTCCTAAAATGATTCAAACAATCGCTCATCCACCGCAGCCGCAGAAGAAAATTCTGGTTTCTGTTTGTTATTATGGATGATTTTTCAGCGCCATTAGATTGATGACATAATTCTGTTTTTGTATATCTTTGAATAATCACTCCCCTACGCGGAGCTTCCACAAACAAAGCCCAAAAAAATCATCCAACTTTTGATGAAATTTTCCTCCCGTCACAAGCTGCTATCGCGTTGATTTCGCGTCCTATTGTGCGATTAAAAGTGGATCCGCTTACAACAAAGCCTGACCGACCGATATGTACATAAAGTGACATTTTTAATAAAATTTTTCGTGAACTCGTGATTACATCAAACATCGATCAGGCGAGGCGGCCTGCTACTGTTGCTGATGCTCGCTTTCACGAAAATGGCATTGTATTCAAATTTTTCATCAAACTGGAACAGGCCATGCGAAGTGGTTTTGCGCTGAATCATCCTAAAAGTGTTCGGGAGCGACGGTTGTTCTCTGAAAAATACATTTAATTTAACATTTCATTCAACTGTTGCATATAGTGAATTTCAGCCGGTTTTGTGTGATATTAAATTCTTGGCAAAACGAACCGTTCAGGTGCTGTTTACAATTCCACCCTGCTATTACTCATCAATTGATTCTAGTCTCGTGGCAAATTTTATCCAATTCCACAGCTGCTGAAGCTGCCTCAATAAACTCCTATTCGAGTGCTACGATCAGCGCGTGGGTTGGAGAGGCGAAAAACCCGAGACTTGGTGGTGGCCACGAAAAACGAGACGATATCCAGCAGCGTTTGCTCGAAATGTAATAAATTTAAATTTTCCTACCCCTGCCACCCACTTTTCGTCACCTCGTGTGATGTTTTTTTTTTCATTATTATTATTATTTTCATTCCCTGGCCTATTAGAACGCGACATGACAGAGGAGCTTCAGCGCAGCGCTGCTGAAAACCAGAAGGTATATGAAATGTCATCTTTTATCTTTGGCGAGCGTGATTTGATATCAGAAGAGGAGAAAAGAAACAACAACGAGCTGAACATGCCTCGGTACAGCGGTGGTTGTTTGGGAGCTCGTGGAAAAATAATACACCAGTCGAAGGCACGAGAGGGAGGAAGGAATAACTAAAACGATATATGTATGCAGCAACACGAGGACTAAGGGTTTGTTTGAAGGTAGCTACAAGTACGTGCGTGCTGCCGCTGCTCACTGTTATCAATAGTGACGATGAGGACGACGACGACGACGACGAGATACATGTTTTAATTTATTGGCTCCGGCGAAAGTGAAGTTTCGTGTAGCGCGTTTGTGTGTGCGCCCGCCAAGTGAGTGTGAAGTTGTATCACGCGTCGTTATAAATTAATTGGAATGGATATGATCGAATATGCATCGGACCAGGCAACTGAGCTCAGGGTTAGGGGTTGCACAAGCGAACGTGTTTTCCGTTATCAAAGCTTTGCTGAGTGCTATCAAGGTGGGAAACATGGAACATGTAGCTGAGAGTGTTTGCAGCGTTGAGCGAGCTGTGCACTATTTTATATGTGAATACAAAAATATCAGTCAACTTCTTGATAGTTAGGGAATTTGATTTCTGTCTGTCTGTCTGTCTGAAACTAATACACTCGTAAACCACTAAACCGATCGGCGTGAAATTTTGTATGCAGGGGTTTTTGGGGCCGGGGAAGGTTCTTATGATAGTGAAAGACCCCTTCTCTGGAAAGGGGCGCTCCCATACAAATGAAACACTCATTTCTTCATAACTCGAGAACTAATCAAGCAAATGAAACCAAATTTGGCATGTGTGAGTTTTTGAAGGCGGAAAAGGTTTCTATAGTAGCTTGAGAACCCTCCCCATCCTAAAAAGGGGGGCTTCCATACAAGTAAAACACAATATTCTGCATATCTCGGGAACTAATCAAGCAAATGGAACGAATTTAGTATGTGGTGGTTTTTGAAGAAAAAAACGGTTCTATGTTGATTTGAGACCTCTCCCTTTTCTGAAAAAGGGGGATCCCATACAAATGAAACGCAAATCCTTGCATAACTCGAGAACTAATCAGGGAAATGGAACCAAATTTGGCATGTGGAAGTTTTTGAAGGAGAGAAATTTTTCTATGGTGATTTGAGACTCTTCCGCCTTCTGAAGGGGAGGAGGAGGGGGCACTTAAGCAAATGAAACACAAATTTCTGCATAACTAATAAAGCAAATGGATTTAAATTTGGCATGTGGATTTTTTTTGAAGGAGATACATATTCCTATAGTAAGACACCTCTGCCCTCTGAATGGGGGGAGGGGCTCCCATAGAAAGAAACGCAAATATCTACATAACGCGAGAACTAATTAAGTAAATGGAACCAAATTTAACAGATGAAGGTTTTTGAAGAAGAGAAATGTTTCTATGATGGTTTGAGACCTCTCCGCCTTCTGAAAGGGGGTTCCAATACAAATAAAACACAATTTATAGCATAACTCGAAAACTCTAGCAAATGGAATCACATTTGGCATATGGAGGTTTTTGAAAGAGAAAAATGTTTCTATGGTGATTTGAGACTCTTACGCCTTCTGGAGGTGAAGGGGGGGGGGGGGGGGGTACTCTAAAACAAATGAAACACAAATTTTTGCATAACTCGAGAACTAATAAAGCAAATGGAATCAAATTTGGCATGTGGATTTTTTCGAAGGAGAGACATACGTCTATGGTGGTTTGAGACCCCTCTGCTCTGAGGGGAGGTGGCTCCCATACAATTGACACGCAAATTTCTGCATAACTCGAGAACTATGCAAGTAAATAAAACCGCATTTGGCATGTTGGGGTTATTGGACGCAGACTTTTTATATATGTTAAAATGAATTTCTGCCTGACCGATCGGAGTGAAAATATGTATGCAGGGGTTTTTGGGACTGGGGAAGGTTCTAATGATTGTTTGAGACCGCTTCCTCTTTCTGAATGGGAGGAGAGCTCCCATACAAATGAAACATAAATTTCTGCATAACTTGAGAACTAATCAAGCAAATGGAACCAAAATTGGTATGTTTGGGTTTTTTGGATGCAAGCAATGTTTCTATGGTAATTTCAAACACAAATTTCAACCAAACCTGATCCAGGTAACTAAGCCACAAACTGTGTATTGTGTGGGTAAGAAGAATATTCTGATAGAAGTTTGAACCCCTTCTTAATAAAAAAAAAACTCATTCAAAAAAAATAAGAGCGTCAGTTCTATGTAATGTTCATTCATTTAGTTGCAGGCGTTGCAACGCTTGCACCGGGATCAGCTAGTGATAGATAAACAATAATGTATATTACACGTGACTTGATCTATATTACCTGAAAAAAAAATTCTACCGTAGGTGATTTTAAACGTCGTTATACACTGAAAATTTATTTTCGTAAATTAGCTTTCACTAGTTTCGTAAAAATAGATTTTTTTACATGAAAAATGAGTCGAATATTGTATGGAGCATTCAAATTGCTTTTGATTTGGTAAAACTGAGTTCACTCGTTTCGTAAACATGAATTTTGTACATAGAACAAATTTATCGTATATTGTATGAAACATTCATATTGCTTTTCATCATTGCTATTATTACATCTTGTTTGTACAATGCACAAAATGAATTTCGTGAAGACCAGCCAACCGCTGCTTCTCATTGAACATACTCATAATTGTTAATGTTCCTGCTGGAATGGACGGGAATCATTAATTTATCTCGAAATAGAAATTAAAGCGCTGTCGAGAGTTCGAACCTCATGCTTATTAATCAAGTAACCTCTCACGAGTCAACCTGGTTTAGAAAGATCACCCACGGACTCAATAACAGCTCTTCCTAAAAATACAGGATCGAATCCCATGTCAGTAACATTAAACAATGAAACGCTACGCTTTTTTTTTCAATTATATTTTCAGTCGATAAAGTAGATCTGGCACGCGTTCATGCAACAACCAGAGAGACGTTTCTTTTTTTAATAGTAACACATTATTCGTAGCTCTTTGTATTGTTTTCATACAATGAACGAATGTTCTTTCTGTGTCAACAATACTTCGTGCTTTTGACAGTTGCGCGTGAGGCGTTAAGTACGAAGGTAGCTACCTGAAATGTACGATTGGATTTGTTAGTTCTATCTTTGATTTCATAATATAAACGACACTTAATTTTCAGTGTGCTGTTTAGAGTTATAACCTCTTACTCATTGTCATCGCATGCTAATTAATTTTGATCTAGCATTAAAAGATTATAAGCCATCCATATCCTCGTGGATTCTAAAGTCAAGGATAAGAAATGAAAAGCAGGACGAAAAGGAATGGTTGGAGATTACATAATAAGCTACATCACTCAGGCGAGAACGCTTCACTCACCCGAGATAACAAAACACGCCCACGCGCAGCTAATAAGCAGGCGCGATTATGTTAAGCATATCCTTTCTCTGTTTGGCCTTACGCCAAGGATATGACCTAAGTAGGAAACAGCACAAATGTTGCAATTTATCTTGAGTTCCCTTTCAGACCCGATTTACGAAATAGAGACAAATATACAATAAAACTAGGTTAACCTCTTCAACGACGAATATAGCGTCACCAAGAATAAGGCCGAATTAAAGATAATCAACGGCATTTAATTGGTTATAAAAAGTTCCATAAAATTACATAAGATCTTCTACGATTATATACTTTGTTGTAAATTGAGAATTCAACTCGTAGGCTTAAGATCACTATTGAATGCTATTTTAGAAATAAATCAAGCTCGACTTAAGGAATCTGCAACCATAGTATATCTTTAGTTCGAAGTTCCATGTTCAGGGATAGATCTGCAACCATAGAATCTTTTTGAGGAATTCTGAAGCTGGGACGAGTTAACTCTAACCATAGTCTGCTCTTTGTAGAGTTCGGAGCTCACTCCCTGATTTCGTGTGAATCCAAGAACTCATCGGAATTTTTGTTAGGACTCAGTCAAACAAAGAGGTTAAAACTCCAGGCCGTTGGAGAAGCGATCTTGAAGTTTGCACTGAAATAAGTGTTGTACGAAAAAAGAATTTTGAATTTTTTTTGCAGAGTTGCAGAAAACAACGAATAGATTCGTTTGTTCTATCTTCGATTTCGTAGTATAAATTAAAATTAATTTTCAGTGTAATTATTTCCATAATTTATTAGAAAAACGCCTGACTGCATCGATACCTGAACGCAAATCAGAGCGCATTTCGTTGCCACGTGGATTGCAAATGATTTATTCGTTGTTGTTTATCGAGAGCACCTCAGGCAGCATTTCAAAATAGAGAACCTTTTTATCACTTTCCCATAATCGCTTGTGATTTTGCAGTCACGAGATCTCAAATATTAGGTTAATATTAAACGCAGCAAACATCAGTAGAGACAACTATTTTCTCACAAATTCAAAAAAAACATTGAAATTTCTGTAGATTATGGAGCAAAGTGAACAGTTGTACTCGAAATTAAGTGATCTTTTGTTGTCGATTAATTGAAAATTTCGATGCAATGCTTTAATATTTGACCGACAAAAAATGAAAATTTATACATTTTTTTCTAAACGCCTATAAAGTCAAAAAAAATACCGTAATACTTCAATTGAGACCTATGGTTATACAGGGTAAGCCCAAATAAATGACGCAGTATTTTGTTTCAGTGTGGAATTCTTCTTGCATCGCAAAAGCCATCTGGTTGCTAGCATATAGAGGAACTGATTAATATGTAAACAAACTAGTGCTTGCTAGATTTCGTCGACAGGAAGTGCCTAAGAAAAATATGGATTTCAAAAGACAACGGATTTTGCAGTTGCATTTGGTGGGAAAGCGTCGCAACGAGATACTGGCTGAGCCCGGAAGGAAGGAATATGTCGCACATTAATCGACCGGACGTTGAGAAGATGGAGGACGAGGGGAACCATCGATCCACAGAAAAAAAAAACAGGTCGTCCTCGCAGTGCACGAACCAAACGCCTTGTGAAGGCGGAGCGTGAGCGAATTTGCTGAAATCTTAGTCTTTCTTCATATAAACTGGCTCAGGATATGGACGTCTCCAGAAAAATTATCAGATGATTTCTCAAAGAGGACTTTCGGAAGCCAACAAGGAGAACAGAGTCATTCGTTGTCACGAATTACTTCGTCGGTACGGTGATTCAATGGTTGTCTCTTCGCATGAGAAAATTTCGTATTGCAGCAAAGTTTCAACGCTCGAAATTACATGGCCTATGCAGCAAGTATTCAGGATATCCTTTCTTCAATTCGAGCTGTTCAACGCTTCTAAAATCATAACGGGTGTCCACTAAAAAATGAGAATGATTTCAATACTTTTCCATCAGAACAAAAACGGCCGCATAGAAATGTCACTTTAGATGAATGAATCGTTGCACTCTCCAGAAAATGTTCATACACTCTTATTTCACTCTAACATGTTCAGTCGTGTTCAGCATGCCGTCGAAACAGGAAGAACTGCGCGCGCGTTGTACAATTCTTTCAAGCGAACGAAGATCGTGGAAAAAATACACGGTGGACCATTTTTGTCGTGAAAAGTTCCGGTATCCACCGTATACCGTATCCTGGCATGCATGAGAGTAACCCGGAAGAAAGGTTGCGGCCGTCCAGCGAAAATAATGAATGAGAAAACGCTCCGCCGCTGCGCAGCATGTTCAACAACAAGGATTCGGTAAGTCAACGGGAAGCAGCCCGAAAGTTCCATTGTTCGAAGTCACTCATCTGCAAGACGCTAAAGAAAGAAGGAATAGTGTGTAGAAAGAAAACCAGATCCCCAGAGTACACAGATGAGCAGATTCAAACCGTGAAATCCCAATGCCGCTGGATGACTCGGAATTACGGCGGAAAATCTTTCGTTCTGGACGACGAAAGCTACTTTCCTCTTTCGAAGTCTCAGATACCGGGAAACGACCGATTCTACACTAAGGACAAATCTACTACTCCTCCAAAAGTAATGTATAAGTTCAAGCACAAATTTGAATCGAAGGTTATGTTATACATCGTAATATCCGATAAGGGTATTTCGAAGCCGTGGTTCAAACCAAGCGGTTTGGCCATCAACCAGGAGGTGTACCAAAGAGAGTGTTTGCAGAAAATACTCATCCCATTTCTTAAACAACATCACTCGGATGGCAAATACGTGTTTTGGCCGGACAAGGCATCATCGCACTACGCAAAAAAACGCTAACGTTTTTGGAGAGCCAAAATATACCATATGTCCCAAAAGACCGGAATCCGACAAATTTGCCACAGTGCCGTCCTATCGAGGATTTCTTCGGTCTTTTGAGCTCCATGGTATACAAGGATAATTGGAAGGCCAAGAACACCAAGCAACTTACCAACAGGATCAAAAGCTGCATCCGAAAATCGATGTGGCTGCCGTCCAACGGTCATGTTCCAGCATAACGACTAAGCCACGCCGCACGGCGGACCACGGACCATATGACAATATTCACTAAACTTAGTTTGAAGATTTAAGTTGACCCTTTTAATAAAATAAATCAGTTTGAACAAAACTTCACTGGTATTTTTTTCCTGACCCATTCTTTTCGTTCTCATTATTTAGTGGACACCCGTTACTTCGGTCATGATTCCACTGCTTTTCATTGATAAGGGTGTAAAAATCAACGCAGCATATTAAGTAAAAGAGGTCCTGGAAAAGCATTTGAAGAAGCATACATCAAGGATGTTCGATAACCGTAAACGATTGTTTCAACAGGATTCTGTGCCGTCCCATGGAGCAAAGATTACCCAAGCAGGGTGCACCTTGAATTTGCCAGACTTCTTCCTAAAGAATTACGGCCAGCTTCTTCGCCAGATGCAAATCCTCTGGATTCCTCTATTTAGGGAATCATGGAAGCTTACCTTCAAAACTCAAACCAATAGGTATTGAAACATTCAAAGCTACGATACAGAAGATATGGGATGAAATTCCCGAAAATCAGGTGCGTGCCGCTTGTAATGCCTTTCTGAATAGACTAAGGGCAATAATAATAAGGCGATAGCATCGAAACGTAAACTGATTGTTTGAACATCGATAGCTGATGATGATTAGGCGAGATGTTGTGAAATAAGTATACACAATTGAATCTAATTTTACCAATAAAAACATTTTTACTAAGTTATGCAGACAACAGGCCATAGTTGGGTAAAAATAAAAAAAAATGTTACTGACATTGGGTCCATCGGTTTTCTGTCATTGTTAACAAGTCATTGTTATTTTGTCTGTGTGAACTGTTAGTTTAAAGCGTGTGAATATTTTCTATACATCTAGGCTGTCATCTTTTGCCTGTTGAGGTGGCGGACTTGTCCGTGCCTCGACCTACCCCGCAGTGGGATGTTAGGCAAAGGATGACGTCCATGCTTCGAGTACCACTCAACACATGCCCTTTCGCTTATTTTTTCAAACATCTGTTCGATTTCCTACCTGCCGTACACTAACGGAACTTTCAACACTTTCTCTTCATATCTTTCATTCTAGCAAAAACATTAATGTTCACTCTTGGTGCCTCATGGTGATAAGCGAACATCTCCATCTACAGCAAGTGTTAGGGTAAACCTCGTAGATGGCGCTCGTGAAAAGTGGTTTTTCGAGTTATCCAAGCAAAATAATTGGTGATAAAAAGGGCAGTAGATCGCCGGTAATGACGATACTGAACAATTCCATACAATTTAAAAAGTAGTCAAAAAGTTACTATACATTCCATCAACTATAGATACTATGATGTTTAGCCTCACTTTAGCTTTGCATGGATTCCTCAATTGGAGTGATCGAAGAGCCGGATTTGATGATTTTTGAAATAAATGGCTTATATTATCATAATACGACTAAACAAAATATGTAAATACAATCCTATACTGTTTAAAAGCGATATATATAAACTTAAGCTATTCATGTGAAGTTTCGCTAAGAGCATACGCAGCAAATGACAATATAAGCATAATTGCACAATTTTTGGCAGAGTTGTTCATTTTACCTGATCGGCCAGTATGCATGGAGAATTTTTTCGTCCCAACGGAGGGAACTCATCACACATCGTTTCTGCCAAAGAACATATTGTATTTAGTTCACATTTCCAGGGATCCTCTTGACATTCATGATTCGATACATCCAGACCAACTGCTAAAACGCTGTACCTGGTGGCTGTATTAAAACCCAACAGAGCTTTAAATTCATCTACGACGAAAAACTTCTCCATGCATACTGCTCGAACTCGTGTAGCTCGGGTGAAAAATAAAGGGGGATTCCGTCGAACACGACAATAGGTACTGTTCATATACTTCCATCGTCAAATCTTGTTGTTTTGAAGATGGCACGTATTTAGCAGTATCGTTCAAATTTAGTTATAATCAGATTGATCTCACCGAAAATTGTTACTGATGTACAGTCTTCATTTGGACGGCAAAAGGATGCATTTATGTCTTTACAGAAGTAGCACTCCACTATTCAGCAATTATGTTCACATCATCCTTTTCGAATTTTCGGAACAGACCGAATACAATTAGAACTTCGCGTAAAAATGCAATACAATGAAAATTACAAGCAAAACAATACTTCCGAGAAGAAATTAACTTGAAAAATCACAGTCATTGTGCAACGAAAGAAGAAAAAAACAACTTTCCATCTGTAAACTCAGTAGCAAAAAAAAACCGCGCAAAATTTTGCTTCCGATAAATTCGTTGTTCAACCTTCTGTAACTTTGTCAATTATAAATATATTTGGCTGAAATTTTGACAACACTATAACCAATGTTTTGATCTTATGTGACCAAAACTTTTTGATGATAATATTTATAAATTTTCATAATTATCATAACATATTTGAAAAAAGTCATTTTTAGACATACCAATTTCAAAAATCCGTATTTCTGTGAAAAATTTAGGTAGCATATTAAAAAGAGGGGAAGAACTTCTGACCATCACAATGTTTGGGAAGGAATCGATTATATTCACTACATCTTGTTTGTTGTGTTATATTTTTGATTTTTTTTTTCGCGAAAAGGACACAGCAAAAACAAAGCACGTCAGTTTCAAAACACGGCTTGCTGCGATCTCTCGTTTTTGCCGACAAGTTCGCGAAGTAGGCCTCAAACCGTCGTCACATCCTCGACGATGACATCTCAAGGTTCCATCGAAGATTGCTTGAAAAAGCGTGAATTGCCGTTCATCCTCAAGCATAGGGGCAAAGTCATCTTTTGGCCTGATTTGGCCAGCTACCACAACTCCAAGGTGGTTCTGAACTGGTTTGCTGCCAACAAGATCGATTTGTCCCCAAGCTAATGAATCCTCCGAATTGCCCGGAATTTCGACCAATCGGAAAATACTGGGCAACAAAGCAGCGACTTCGAGTGAGGGTCGGGCTGTCAAGAATTTCCGGCAAATGCGGGCAATATAGAAGAAACGCGATGATTCCGTGTCCGTTTCCACTGGGCGGACGCTGATGGGCTCCATCAAGAGGAAGGTTCGAGATTTCAGTCAAACTGTAGAAGTGTATCCATCTTATGCTGTAACTTTGAAGTTTTATTAAAAGTGCTGTTAAGTATCCATGAATGGACTTTTTCAACTTATTAAATCGCGAATTACAGGTCTTCTTGGGTGTGTGCTAATTCACTTTTAGTCGGCATTTATATGAGCGTTACAGTTTCATCCTTAAGCGAACAGGATTATTGCAATTCAGAGCCAAAATATACACACTTAGATTTTTTACAGAATTCTGTAAAATTTTACAGCTAATGTTCGGTAGAATTTTGAAAATTTCGTAAATTTTTTACAGATTACTATAAAATTTCACCGAAATTCGTTAAATCGGAATACCGAACGTTCAGTTGTTGATGATTTGGTTAAATTTTACAGATTTCTGTAAAAAAATCTGAGTGTGTAAAATTTGACAGAAACTGATACTCTGCCGAAAATTGAAGCCACACAAATAATGTCTTTAATGTTTTTATAAAAGGATCCATCGTTTTAAGAATTTCGACCAAATTAAGCCCCTTTTTACTTTTTTCCGTCGGTAAGTTGATCTTGAGAGCAATTCCCACCACCGAATGGCAAGAGCAATTTCGGATTAGTTTCAATGCCACGGGGACTTCAAAGCAAGTGTGCTTCGAAGAAATAAATAATTCAAAGAAAATGACGGTCGCCTGATCCGGTGCTGGCCGGTTTGAAGAATTACGCGACGTCGAGAGCAGATTTTAATTGAACAGTAACCATCGACCATCTTAACTCGGTCCACGATGTTAGCCACCTTATAGATTCCGACACCGTGAAATAATCCCTCCACGGTTTCGTGCCATCCAATCATTCGCGGCTTCCACCGGCTAGGAACAATCCTTAAACCAACGAAAAACCTACAAACGAGATGGCAAATGGGTTCCGCCTTCGTGCTCCTTAATTTAATTGTGTCTCTAAATCTTTTTAAAGCACTTTTCATTAGCAGCGAAAAATCGGTCCTCATAGTCGTCAGCAGTTACGGCGGCAGCGGCAGCAGATTGCTTCAAGGACAGAGGGCAGAGAACTGGGTTCCCGGTGTGGGTGTGGTGAGCGGAACAACAGCATTTCGAGGCCACGCAAAGTGGGTTAGTTCCGGTCGGATTTAACGGTATATACATAAATAGAGACACCCCTCGGTTTGGTCGGTTTTCGAATCCGGCACTCTGCGGAAGTCAGCAGTCAGTGGCGGTGGCAATGGCACAAATTAAAAACCGGCAGTAGTGGTGGAGAGTGAATAAATTTACGTTTTTGAATTATTAAATTTTGGTCGTTGGATTTGGCCGGAGGCAATATACCGTGGAAGGAAGTGGAATGGAAAAGAATACTTCATTTTGCGGAAGAAATTTACGCCTAGTTCCTACTGCGGGTGGCCCAAAAGGATCAGTGGAGGACTTTTAATTGAACCGTTGGGGCTGTCGTAAAATTCAAATGATGGCATTTACTGCGATTAGAGTTTATCAGGGCTGGAACATAATTTCAATAACGAAGGAACAATCTTCCGCCGCCACGTCGGTTCAAGATATTTTTGGGATTCTCAACTAAACAGCAAGAAAGGTAAACGATTTCTCAAGCAATACAATGCCACATTGAATGATTCAAAATATCGTAATTGAGATACACATCTTTATTTTTGAAAACAAATTTTTCAACTCGGTCGTGACCCGATGAGTGTGTATCATTGTTGATTTATACGGTTCGGCATTCGATATCCCACAATTAGACAATATTTTCAACTCAACACAATTCGACCATCTCATGCATATAAGGTCCGTTCGCAAGAAGGGGAAATACACAATTCGATTCGGTCCAGCAAAGGCCAGACGATCGAATGAATCGAAGAGAGAAGGAGAGAGAGAGAGACAGCGAAATCTCCAAATCATTAACGAGCTACAAACGTATCGTGATGTTACATTTTGAACTATCGGAACGTGACGGGACCTTAATCACAAAAGAATGCTATGAATCATCATCAGCTCTGCGCGTCCAAATGGGTGCCGGTCGTCGGTCCAAAACTAGAAGGTATCACTTCCTAAATGCATGTATAATAAATATCAGATCGAATCGGTCGCTCTTTTCTATCCTTCATCGGAATCCCCCCCTTCCGACTCCGGCCTGATGGACAAATAAAGAGAATGGACTCGATAGAAGCCCCACAACGCGAAGCGAGGAAAAAATATGAATCCATCCGAAAAAAAAAGAAACGATATTTCAAAAGAAAGCAATCAATAATTTCTTTATTGTGTACTCTTTCACACAATAGTATTTTCCTTTTCCTTTCATCTAGTCCAACACGGATCGCGAAGCAATATCTTGATCATTTTCGGGCGCACAACTTGTGACCCAACCGACCGACCGACTCCTCCTCATCACCGAACGAAATCCAGATTTCTTGCAAATGACCACCACAACCAACAACAACAGCAACAACAACGGGCAGCTCGCAAAACGGAGCTCTTTATCTCGCTTGTTGGTGTTGATGCTGTATCAATTGGTCACCCTGACTGGATCCGGACTAGAAGGGCTCCGCGGAGTAACAATCACAATATCGTGATGAAGAATTTGAATAACTACTTTCGTCGTGGTTTATTTCTTTTGCACTTTTTCTTATCGGAATCGATGGAAAGTTTGTTTTGCTATCTGCCTGGTTGCTGTGGTGACCAATCGATGACAGTTTACTCATTTTCAGTGGGTTTTCTGTTGTCTGGAAGCGAAATTGATTTCAATTATTGGGATACATTCAGATCGTTGGCGTTGTGGGGCTACTAGAACGATGCTTGACAGTGCTTTGATTGAACAAATAGGCCTATTTTGGCTGTGACTTGCAGACTTCACTAGTGTCGACACTGGAGAATTCTGTAAGGTAAAAAATGTTGTTAATATTAAGCTAGTATTGTCGATTCATGCAAGCACAATTTTAGCAAAAATGTTAACCGGAACCAGCTGTAGATTTTCATTTAGACAGTAAGGCACCTAAGCATTGTCTTCTACAAAGTGGTTTCTAATAACAAGGCGCATCTTTTAATGTGAATTAAAAGTAGGGTGGTCCTTGTTTTCAGAAAAAGGAACGTCCATTAATAACGTCACGCAAAAAGTGACTCCCCCCTCCCCCCTTGTCACGTTTTTTGTATGGACCTTCATTTTTTTTTGAATGGATCGTCACGTTTTCCCAAACCCCCCTTCCCCCTCTTCCACGTGACATAATTAATGGGTCTTTCCAAAATAGAAAATCTAACTTTTTTAATGTCAGAAGTAAAGGCATACAAGCTTCAAAAAAAATTGTAGATTGAATAATATTAAGCAACTTTGATTATAAAACTTTCTCTGTACCTTTTGATACGACTGACTTATAGCATTTCTACCAGCATGGCTTAGGGTTTCCCTATATAAATCAGTTATTTTGCTGTAACTTTTTTATTTCAAATTTTTCAGCAAAATTGAATTCCCAATGATTCTAGAACAAGATGTGTTAAAATTATGTCTACCGTATGTCAAACAAAAGTCATTTATGTTTTTGTAAACAAAATAGGCCTTTCTCAAATGTTGACTTTTCTAGTTGGGGTACGCCAAAAAAAACATTTTTCAAAACATTTGAAAGGATATATATAATGGCATATTAGGGTAACGGGATGTAATGTTAGCCTAGCTCTTTGGTTCGGCCTATGTACCAAATATATCATTATTTCTTCGATAATTAACAAAAATCATGTTGCTATCAGCATGACCGATTTATTTCAAAGCAATTGGGACATACTTAATCAATTTAAAGTTGTTCACTTACGGGTAGTTTTCGATTGCCTTGACTTTTTTGACACCATGACTTTATTGGTTTAGTTGAACAGATTATCTATACGATCTTCAAATGATCTAAATTGAACCTATAAACCGAATAATGCAGCCAAGATGAACCGAATAATGTCACATGTTATAAATTTACAGGTCACATTGATAAAATAACAATAATTTAACTAGCAAACGGTGGACCCAATGTTAGGGACATATTTTTTTCTATGTTCCCAACTATGGCCTGTTGCATGAAAAGCTTGATAAAAATATTGTAATTGGTAACATTTGCAATACAAATGTCTGAGTTCCGGTTGAATGTTGTTCATATGGCTCATTTTAACACAAATTGATGGAAAAAAATCTGTGTAGAGTAAATTACAATGTTTTGATTGTCGAATGACCGCTTAATCATATGCAAAAATCACTTAAGTGTTTATTAGCAGTTTAAGTGTAGTTTGATTTGTGAAATTGTTTTTTGGGTAGAGCGAATACAGCTGGGAACGCCTTGAATCAGCAAATCAGGAAGAAACCCGTGCGAAGATTGCATTTTATAAAAAAATCAATGGAATGGGACGAACTTGCATCCATGATTAGACCCAATTTGGAATCCATAGACCGACATTAAATCCATATCCTTCGAAAGTTTCTGACTTTATAAAACGAGTTGTGTATCTTTCCGTGAGACATACTACCAGATGGCTTATTAAACATATCTTAGAAAGTGTATAGCTAGTTAAATTTTGTTTCCAGCTCAAATACTTTATGAGTTACAATGAAAAATGTATTTGATTGTTGCATATTAGGCTGAGTCAAGGGACACATACCCTATATCTGAAACTGAAGATAGGTTAATTTTTTTTAAATTGAGTAAAACACATATGAAAAGAGCGTAATATTATAAGAAAATCGTTAATCACTTGCTAACGGTAAGAGATATCGGCAGAATTTATACGTCACAACTGTTATCTTTTCAAGTTATAAAAATAATCTGAAGACAACTTTGTTGGCAAAAATGAAATAAAAAAGTAAGATCAAAAATTTGTTTTTTTTTTGTAGGGACACCCTAAGTTATTAAAAGAAAATTGATCTTAATCGGTTTATCGACAAACTACACAAAGTTTTTGTTTGCAACGTTACTTGAAATCAGCAAGGTTACAATTTTACTAAATTACTTCATTTCAGCAATAATACAGTAAGATTTCAACAATTTTAAGAACCAATCAACAATATTTGAGGTACTCAATTAGGCGCTTCGCAGTATGATCAATTAGATCCTGAAGCACAAAACTTGCCTCAGACGGTTTTGTGCGAATACTTGTTGTAATTGTAGGATTTATTATGATGTCCCACTCTGCCAGAAATTTATATACCAAAAGGAAAGCCAACCTTTTTTCCTTCTACTGTAGTGTTGAAGGACAGGTATATATTAATACCCTGCTGCTTTGTGGTAATTCGTACGTCAATGCATTGTGCTTTGCTGAAATCATTTTGACATATGAAGCCGATTGCTTTTTCGAGAGACATTAATACAGCGACATCATGACTGGTTTCAGAGTCTGCATGATCTAATTCTGGATTTTTTGAAATTTTTCAAATACCTTTGCTAATCCCAATTCCTCCATGGCAAATTTTGATTTTATTTCCCGCAAGCGGTTCTGCTGAGTTCTCCTGCAGCTTTTGATGAATAGTTTTAGTTTCCTGTTCCGTGAAATTCAATGGGAAAGTCACATTTACGCTCACAACTCTGATTTGCAGCAGCTACCTAATCAATTCACCATGTGATCACATCAACAAAATTTTAACCAGAGTAACTGTGTTTCTTTCCGAACACTTACTACGAAACAGAACTTCTTACTGAAAACGGTTGAGCTATTATGATCAAACAGCAAAAGAATTAAATAGCGAAATTACTCATCAATAATATCGGACTTTCATGAGGACAGTTTTCCTTAGATAATATAGGGTGTCCCTACAAAAAAAACAATGTTTTGCTCTAACTTGTTCATTTTAAATTTGCCAACAAAGCTGTCAACAGATGATTTTTATAACATTAAAAGATATAAGTTTTGCCATAATAAATATCCTTTTATATGCTGTTGAGATATATTTTTTTGGTTTGCTCCAACTAGAAAAATCAACATTTGAAAAAGGGCTATTTTGTTTACAAAAACATTAAAGACTTTTGTTTGACATACGATAGAGACAATTTTAGCACTCCAAAAGTTGTAATTTTTCTTGTTCTAGAATCACTGCGAAGACAACTTTGCTGAAAAATTTGAAAAAAAAGGTACAGCAATATAACTGATTTTTATAGGGACACCCTAAGCCCTATCAAAAGGTTCAGAGAAAGTTATTCAATCAAAGTTGCTTAAAATGAGTCAATCTACAACTTTTGCGAATGATATATGCCTTTATTTCTGCTAATAAAAATATAAGATTTTCGATTTTTCTGAAAACGATAAATACCCTAGTTTTCTTTCACACCAAAAGATGCACCAAAAGGGTCATAAAAAATGAGAAAATCAATCTTATGAAACATCACGTATAATATGTTAACAGACCCCTACGATGACACAAGAGATGTGTAAATACTTTTCTCTTCACTATTCCATTCAAATTCTCAATTATTTTTCAAAGGACCATCCTAAAGGAATAAAAGTGAGCAAATCCTGATGAAATATCATAAATCTAATATAGAAAATGTCATAGGATGATGAAAGAGGTGTGAAAATACTATTGTTTTTATATCCCATTCAAATTTTGATTCAAAGATGTACATGTAGGGTAGAAGGTTTTGAAACGTCAAACTTCGTGGTTTGGCACGATGTTTGTTCTCTCGGTAAGATGTATATATTCTCGGTCGCACTCAAGAATCTTTCTTTCGGTTGTAACCTCAGAATAAATAGTAGTGCGCAACCTGTGTTAATTTTCGATGTTAAGAGGTAGCAACGTGGTGTGAAGTGAAACTTTAAACCTTATTGCCATTAATTTGTGTATTTTGTTTAAAGTTTCAGACAGTGTGAGAACCCGTAATCAAATTAAAAGTACGTGGTGTTCAGAAAAGTACAAACAATTTGGCTTGTTTGGTTAGTTATATTATCTCCTTGGGAATGAATATATTGTTTATGTTTTTTTTTTAACTTGATTCAACGTAGTCCCCTTTAGCTCGATACACTTATCCCAGTGATTTTCCAACTTCTTGATTCCGTCCGGAAAGTAACTTTCAGGAAGGTCTGCAAAATAATTCTTCGCGGCGTTGATGATTTCCTCGCGTGAGCTAAATTTTTATATTGATGGGCCGTCTTTACAGATTTGGGAACAGATAATAGTCCGATGGAGACAAATTGGGTGAATACGGTGGCTGCAGAAGCAATTGGAGCCATAACTCCTTGATTTTAGCCGTAGTTGTGATGCTCTTCCAAAAACAAAATTGTGTTTTTCTACAAGTGAGACCGTTTTGCAGCGATTTCGGCCTTCACTCGCTCCAATAATGCAAAGTAATACTCGTTGTTGATAGTTTGATTCTTTTCGAGGTAGTCCACGAAGAGTATGCCATGACAATCCCAAAAAACCTACGCCAAAATCTTTCCGACTCATAGAGCCTCCCTTGGCCGCTTCAGTCCATTGCCGAGCACTCATCCTGTTTGCTGGTGTGTAAACCACGTAAATTAATTTTTGAAAATCTCAGACCCCCTCCATCCCCCTCGTAGACTTTTCTCCATACGTTTTTTTTTATTTTGTATGGAGCGTAAACTATGATCAACTCCCCCGCCCCCTCTCCCAGAAAAGTCTACGTGGTTTATGAATAGCCCCTAATAGTGAATCCAGGTTTCATCGACAGTTAACAATCGACGCCATAAGTCCTTCCGTTTCCACATCTATAAGTCTAAACCTCTGCTTCGTTTGTGTTTTTGGTCAGGAGTGAGCATGCGCGGCATCCAGCGGCAGAATAACTTCTTCATATGCAGAATCTCGCCCAAAATATGGCGTGTTCGCTCAGTACTAATCTTTGTGGCATCTACTAGCTCACACAACTTCAATATCCGGTCAGCCAACACCATTTCATGAACTTTTTTGACATTGTCCTCTTTAACCCTGCGGAACTGATCGATAGTGCAGTTGCAGCCACCACGAAATTCTGAAAACCAATATTTATAATACTTATCCAACTTTCCTTTTGTTTCCTATGCCGTTTGGCCTCTCAAAAATTAATGTCTTATGAGAGAACGAAAATCGTTTTTATCCATAGTCAACATGATGCCAAACACTTTAACAATAATCAGCTGTCAAAACAAAACAAAAGGGCAGTCTCGCATTGAAATTTGGTGTGTATGCCTACACTCCCGTTTCATTCCACTTTTTACGAAAATTGAGTAACATTTCCGTGAGAGAAAAAGAGATGGTATACAATTGTACTCAAAAATTGAGTACAATGAAACGGGAGTGTAAATATGAAGGGACTACAAGGCACTATAACCTTTTTTGCAGTAGCATCGCATTTTTGTGGCCAAGGAGGTTACTTTTCACCCCACTCAGTAGTATTAGCAACCAGCAACTTATTTCACTTTACGCCTCGACTGGACTGCTGCTTTTTCGCTCTTTATCGTTGCGCTATCCACTGATTGCAAATCCACCGCTGGCTCCATTGAAACAGGTACCGAGCCAACAATTGTCTAGTAGCAGGCTGCTCAACCATAGGAACCTGTCTAACGGCTGCCCGCTAGTGCACTGTCAACCCTGTGTTGCTCATATTCCAAATGTTTGAAAGCAAGTCATTGTAAATTTCGTGAATTTAGCATGTTCAATTCGGTTATAAGACATAACTTTTAGAAGGTGTTATATTCAACAGTTTTGTTCTCAAGAACAAAGGCACTACACTTCATTCAGCAGTTGAAAGACTTATTTTCAGATCAGCCCGAGCTGGAATATTTATTTATTGGTAAGGGAACGTCCATTAGTTACGTCACGCAAAAATTGACTTTTTACAACCCCCCCCCCCCCACCCCCCTTGTCACGTTTTTTGTATGGAACTTCAAATTGTTTTGTATGGATCGTCACGTTTTCCAAACCCCCCCCCCCTTCCTTCCCTTCTTACTGCGTGACATAATTAATGGACCTTCCCTAAGTTAGTATTATTTGGAATAATTAATTTTGTGAACTAGACTTATAATTTATTGTAGGCTTCCTGTTGTAACAATTTTTGATTGGCTGTTCAAGTTGTACATATAAATAACGACCTTTTTGATCATTAAATTTTGAAATAACTTACTGTTTAGTAGCAGCACAGAGAACAGACGTTCATCTTCGGTCTGCTACTTGTGTAAAACTTTAAACCGACATTTCAAATGTATGTCGTTATTTTCCTGGTAGGCAGCGCTGCAGTTGTGCGAAAACAGTCATATAAATGTTTATTAATAAAATGCCTAGCACATAACCTGAAAAGTTTCGTAAGTTTTTCTCTGCACTTGCTTCTTATACCGGCAGCCCATATTAACTTTTACACACGTTTTTCAAGAAAAGGTATATGGATATCAATGTCTGTTCTCTGTGGTAGCAGGTTATGTTTACTGCCCTTACTCTTACTACTCTTTTTTGCCTATTGAGGAGCAACTAAGCAATTAAGTTTAGCATAGTATAGAATAACAAATAATCAAACTTACGTTTTGATTGAGGAATAGGTATAAGTAGAATTTATCGCTAGGTAACCAATTTAATTTAATCTAACCTATATGTAAACGTGATCTGCAAATCTCATGTTTTCCTACTCTTCCTGATCTTACTCACTGACATGACATCTGTCAACGTCCGTTGATGTCATTTAGTTTCTCAATGACCTGACAACATCCCACTCCCGCAGCTCTGCGTACCTAGAACAACTCTACCTGGATCCTCTACGACTAATACGGCAAACTTGCTGACTGGTCTTTGTAGTAATCTAGAGCCCGACGTACTCAGCCGTCGGGTCCTGGCTGTACCTCTATAACTCGACCTCGTATCCAGTTGTTCTGCAATGAAAACTATGTCTCCAACTTCGATTTGTTTTGTGTCGATGAACCATTTTGTTTGCCTACAAATTGTCGGCAAGTACTCCCTAAGTCATCGGCGCCAGAATAGGTCAAGTTGATGACGGATTTGCTTCCAGCTGCTCAGGATGCTTTTCGCTGATCCGTAGGAATCTCGACGGGTTGTTTGACGCCACTGGAACTTCCAAGCAAAACATGGTTTGGTGTTAGTGCCTCTTGTCCTGCTGACCCTAAAGGCAGATAGGTTAACGGTCTTGAATTGACTTTAATTTCTGCTTCAAGTAGCAATATCTGAAATCCTTCATCGTTAAGCTTCCTACTTGTGTCGATACTTTCTATGGCGGTTTTAATAGAACGAACTATCCTCTTCCAAACCCCTCCATAAGAGGAGCAGCGGGTGGGTTGAAATACCATATAGTTATGGCACTTGTGAATGACCATTGTGGATCTGCTTTCGTAGTACTCTCTCTGAACCTAGAAAGTTGGTGCCGTGGTCGCTGTATACTTTCAAGGGGCCTTCTTCGAAGCCCAACGAAAGTGAACTGTGCGAGTGGTGAAGCATGTAGAGAATGCTACCCAACGCATTACTCGACCGCGCCCAACCTTTACTAATATCGGACCAAAATAGTCAACTCCAACGTTTGAAAAAGGACGTTCAAAGGATGCTAATCTGGAGGCCGGTAGAGGAGCCATTTTTTAGGAACACGGGTGTGATTCATAGATCTTACAAATTTGACAACATTGTTAGGTCTTTTGTACTGCTGCTTTAAAATGAGGAATGTAGAAACTGTACACCGTCTCGAGATTCACATGATGATTTCAACGGTGATAGTAATCTAATAGCAAAGTTGGCATTCGGTGTGACTTCGGTAAGATTATGGGAAACTTTATTTAATTTTATTTTATTTTATTGACGTATAAGGGGGCAAGGCGCCAGGTCACCAGTTTGAGTGAGAGAACACAAACCTTACATAATAAATCAGGGAATAGTTGAATGGGCTACACAACGTTTCTTCCCATGGGGGATTTGAATTTTGCGGGATACACTATAAGCGCACTCTAGAAGTGTACAATGATATTGCATAACTAAAGGGTGATACGGTCAAAATTTGGTCAAGGGAAAACGCGTGTAAATCGGTGAAATCGTTTATTTAAAAAATCAAATTAAATTTCTTTTTCAAGTTCAATTAGTATAAAATTCAGGAAAAATATTCAGTTAGGCTTCCGCTTTTCCAAATCCGAATTGCCGGGCCTTACGCTTGACCCCTGCCATCGGATTTTGTACAGCCACCTTGTCCACCTTCTTCGCCGCAGAAAGCCAGTTTGCCTTGAACTGCTGCTCGTCCTTAGCAGTTTTTTTGGTCTTCTTTAGGTTCCGCTTGACAATAGCCCAGTATTTCTCAATTGGGCGAGCTCTGGCGTGTTGGGAGGGTTCTTGTCCTTGGGAACCACCTGCACGTTGTTGGCGGCGTACCACTCCATGGCCTTTTTACCGTAATGGCAAGATGCCAAATCCGGCCAAAACAGTACGGAACAACCGTGTTTCTTCAGGAAAGGGAGCAGACGTTTATTCAAACACTCTTTCACGTAAATTTCTTGGTTGACAGTCCCGGAAGCTATGAAAATGCTGCTTTTCAAGCCACAGGTACAGATGGCTTGCCAAACCAGATATTTCTTTGCGAACTTTGACAGTTTCGTGTGCTTGAAAATATCTGCTACCTTTCCCCTTCCTTTTGCCGTGTAAAACTCCTGTCCCGGAAGCTGCTTGTAGTCGGCTTTGACGAAGGTTTCGTCGTCCATTACCACGCAGTCAAACTTCGTCAGCATCGTCGTGTACAGCCTCCGGGATCGCGCTTTGGCCGTCGTATTTTGTTTATCATCGCGATTTGGAGTCACTGCGTTCTTGTAAGTCGATAGTCCAGCTCGTTTTTTGGCTCGATGCACGGTTGTAGACGATACACCCAGCTTATTTGCGGCATCTCGGAGAGATAGGTTAGGGTTTCGCTTGAAACTACCGGCAACTCTCTTTGTCGTCTCAGCGGCTTCCGGTTTTCGATTTCCCCCCGATCCAGACTTCCTGGCTGTCGATAAACGTTCCCCAAACACTTTAATTACATTTGTAACGGTTGATTAGCTCGGATTTTCGCGATGCGCGAGCAAAATTTTGATACGCTGCTCTTCTTGCTTGGACGGCATTTTGACAACTGAAGAGTGAATTCCAAAATCAAAATAGGAGCAACATTCTACACACACACACCTTCAAAATGAGGGGTGTTCAGGTTTTTTAAATGCTAAATTGAAAGAAATACGTCAAGTTGATATTGACCAAATTTTGACCGTATCGCCCTTTACCCACAGGATTTGGGAGGGGGGATAAATGTTGGTATATAAGGCTGTAGGGAGATAAGTATACATCAGTCATTTGCAGATATAATCTATTACCTTGTGATTAATTGTCAACGATATCTTCCAAAATACCTGTTTTGCTTGATATTACTAAAATTCAGAGCTTGCTCTATCGTTTCAAGATGAGATTTGGCTTCTTGTTTCACGAGTTTGTCTTGAAATTTGTTTTGAGTTCTTCAGCAAAGCAACTTTCTGATGACAAGGTAAATCGTCCATTGTCGATGCGCACCTAAAAACTTTTGATATGTTGAGAGGGATAATACATTTATTACTTATCTTAATTTTTAACTTGCGTCTGTTGACTAGTTTACTAGTTCCGTGGAATGTTTCGGACTTCGTTTTGATGACGTAGTATATCGTCAATTTCCGATGCGCACTGTAAGAGCTCCGTTTTTCTTCAAAACTATGAATGAAGTAAGCAAAATTGCCTTTCGGTAGCTTTGATACTAGCATAGCATCTTGTGTTACCATTTCCATTTTCATCTCATCTTTTAGCAATTCGCGCAACTTGAAAACGAAAGATCGGCGCGTCACCATCGGATTTCTAACTTTTTGTTTAAATTTAAAGTTATTTATTTTTGGAAGATGCAAGTAACTTAAAAATAAAAGGAATAAATTAATTCATACATCTAACTCTCATAAATCCGAATATTATGAATAATGGATCATGAGATGAATTATGGAACACGTTCCCCAATGTGATAATGCTTTCCAAAAGTGCGCTAGGGTGTGATAATAAACCAAGCATGTTCTTCAATTGCGTTTATATAATGAAGTACAACATTCCAACTATTCGCAAATCCTGTACTTGACCATCGACCACTATCTCAGTATAGTAATGTTTGTCGATAGGAAATACTGGCGGATTTTCAGAAGCATTTTTGGGCTGCATTATCACTGATTTGGCAACACTAGTGTGCTTCTTTCCAAAATGGTAAAGAACCAGACCAGCCCTGGGACCTGGTAGTTGAAGTTAAATTACCTCAAGGTTTTGCCAGAGCCCAGGGTACTTCGGTAAGATAATGGGAAACTTCGTGTTGAAATCTTCGTTCGCTGTTGCTCCGATCCGCTCATCTTGCCTTAAGACTCCATGCTCATCAATAACGGAGACAGTTTATAAGTTGGTGATGATTTCTCAACATTTTTCTTACCCGGTTTCAGCTGGCCAACCACTTCCGGATAGCACTCCACTTGACAGCAACGCCAAGTTTTATTATCCGTTTTCCGAATTTTGTCGAAATCCAATGGTGTGATATACCGCTACCTAAGAAACGTAGGGTGTAGGATACTGTTCGAAGAAGGCGTATCCATTGGAAAAATCGTTCTAACTTTACTATAAGCTTGCATTTGAAGGCATTATATACCAAACATTGATCTATTCTGGCCGTATACGGATCCAGTAAAACGTTTCGCGGATGTCACCGCTAATCCCCACAGGCTTCTTTCGAAAGCGACAAAGAGTACCTGTTAGGCAAGTTAGCAGGTCCGGTCCTTTGAAAAGCAGAATGTTGAGAGAGATGCCTTCCACCCTGGCCGCATCATCCCAATCAATCAATCGAACTTTGCCAGGTTTCTTAGGATTGGTCACAACTCCGAGTGGTAAGTACCATGTTCTACGATGATCAGCATTCACCTATTTATTCTCAGTTGTACGATGAGCATAGCCTTTCCCCTGATAATCTACAATCAGTTGAAGAACGTTCTCCTTTAGTGTGGGTTCGAAATGGTCGTATCTCCAGAAAAGCCTTGATTCAAACATACCGCCCACACGATCCGTGGTGTCTTCCAGAATTTTCTTTGCTCTCGTTGCGTCTGCCGACTCTAATTTCACCCTCGCTTTAGCTCCTAAATATATCTTCATGATCGAAATATCGCTTAACCAACTCGTGAAAATTATTTCATGGTTGAACTTTCGAAATATGACAACTGACCCCTACGGACTTCACATTATTAGTTCCGCCGTAAACGCCGCTGTAAAATCAGAGAAGCGTTTTTGTAGCTACTGGTTCTCCTTTGCATCCTACTCGGCATTTCAACGGTACCGACAAATTCAGCTGGTCTAAGCCTATGAGCACGCGTGGCACCACGTATCTTTATCGGTAGTCTTCGAGGTGAACGAATTGCTGAGAGAGCTTTTCTGGTTTCTGGAATCTTGATCTCGATTCGAATGATTTTCGACAGTTATATTGGCTTAACCTTGTTTTCCGTTCTGGAGTGCAGCAACGGATGGTGCTTAAATTTACACCCATCGATACAACATTTGGTCGATAATCGATATCGGTAAATATCGATAAAGGACAAAAGGACAGGTTGAAGGTACAAAAGGATGAATGGACCAACGGTTAAAAGGCAAATGGTAAAATAGACGGCCGCAGGACAAAAGATAAAGATTAACAGTTGGAAAAATGTCGAACCGACGTAAAGTCCAATGGGCAGAATGCCAAATACGGACAAAATGTCGAATAATCCAAAGAGAGACGAATGTTCAAATTATTAGAAGTGACGAATAGAGTGACAAACAGTAAGAAAAAACAAAATAAAAAATTTGGAAAAATTTCATTAAATTCTAAATAACTAAAGAAAAGAAAAGACTCCAAAGAGTTCTGAAATGATTGCGAAGGCATCGAAATAAAAATTGATTATCTGACGAGTGCTTGAAGATCAAAAATGTGTTCTGACGCGTATTTACTCCATACATACAATAAATTTCTAACAAAAATTCCAGACTTGACGGTATTTAGCCAACAACAACGTCCCAGAGTGAAGGAGACTGAAATCGGGGTCTTCCTCCATACATTTTGATTATTTTCCCTATACACAATTCCAACAGGTTGTTGACCGATTTGGCTGAAATTTGAACCAAAGGCTCAGTATGGCATAGAGAACAAGTGGCTCTGAGGATATTTAAAAAAAACTCATTATTCTGGGTACCCTGCTGGACAGCCATGATCCTACTAACCATAACCGTTTGTTTCAAAAAATATTAGCACCTAAAACTAATAACTACCTTGCTCTTCATTTAATCGACTCACAAGGTGTGTTGGGATTGCACAATATACCATTCCACCTTAAACGCCTAACTTTCTTCTCCCCTCCCACAATACGCTAAAAACTTCATTCATTGCACATCCTTTCCTAACTCAGTGCTCTCTTTCATCTTTCTTTGCTCACCTCGGAAGTATTTTCGAAAAACGAAGCAACCCAACACTTTCACATGCATCCCAAGCTAGCTCATCTGCCTTCTTCATCACACACCCGAAGCGTTCTTGCTCTCGTGAGTCTCAGAGTCTATGCATAATACAATTTCCATCGATCCAACTAATATATGTAGACGCTAATGAAGCATTTAACATATTTTCAACGTAGAAGCTTGCAAGGGAAAATGTTTCCTTCAAAACGTCGGGCTGCTTTTCCGGTTTTTCGCGTGGCAAACTCCGAGTGGGGGTTTTTGCAGGTGGCGGGTTGTTGTCATTTTGAGAGACATTTAGCACGTAAATAGTTGATGCGCGATCAACGGAGTGGAACTCTGAACCATCTATGAACCAGGGCTCTAAGAAAAGAACATCGAATCATTTCGCCGGTCGCGCCATAGGAAACCCGACGCGGATTCACTAAAATGTACATGCATTTAGCATGTACCACCGGTTTCCGGAAAACTTTTGAGAAACTGAAGCTAAGTTTGTGACACTGGAAGTTGATCCCTGTCCCAAGCCGGGCCACGAACAATGTATTTTGTAAATTCTCTGTTCGAAAATTGTCCCGTTCAACATTGGGAAGCAGTAAATTTCAATCAACCAACCAGACACAAAGTGCAGGTTCATTAAATCTTCATCCATTAGAGGAGACCGCAATGTTAATCTACGAATGAACCCATCAAAACGTGCAAAAAATACGAACGGTGCACAGAGCGCCACATTCCAGTCATGCTTCTGACGTATCCACATGCTAATATTTATGATAATTTTATGCTCACGAAACACTCCAGCTCGATGCGAAGTGTTTTTATTAATTTGTGTCTAATTTAACAGCTTGTTTAACATATTAATTTTTATCTATTTATTGCTACACATGAACAACTGGGCGATCGTTCCACATGGCGTATTCGATTCGGGAGGCTGGCCCGAGATTCATGTCCTCTGACCGCATTCACTCACGACTTTGCGATACACTTCGTTTCTTCGGTTCCACCATCAGCAGCAACGTTAAAATTAGAGGAATCAGAAAAGCACAAAGTTTCGTTTTTTTACTATTATTATTATTGTTATTTGTTCGCTTCCATCATCATCTCTCGCCGCCGCGCCATGAGTGTGAGAGCGCGTGGAATGATTTGACGTTCATTGGGGCGGCGGTCGGTCGGTGGACGAAAAATTAATGGTGCTAGTTTATGACTTGATTGCAGAGCCCATTTGTTATATGCGGCCAACCACCAACCAGTCAACGTCACGTGTGGGTGTCAAGATTTTTAATGATTTAATTACAGGTGGAAGCGGAACCGAATGTTGACTCCTAGGTGGGTGCCTACATAGCGTTTCGTTTATAGCTCTGCCGCCTCGGGCGCTCCAGTGGATTACGTTTCACATGGCGGAATTTAATGCGTGCCGAGCAGATTTGTAAACAATTTGTTGCGCTGCGCTGGTGCAGTAAGGGGTGATATTGTAGTTGGTCCGAGGGACAACGAAATAATGATTATTAATTGTTGGATACCCATATGATATAACTGAGGACAGTTCGACAACAAAAAGCATTTGGATTTTGACTGATTGTACGTTTAGTTATGGTTTCCTATGCCTAATATTGAAGCACTTTTAAGTTCGATAGCATCAGTGATAAACTGTGTGTAAAGAAAAAGGAGATTTTTGGCGGAATCAATTCTGTAGTAATCTGTAGCGATTAACATAGATCATGGCAAATTCGATTGTGCTTGCACTAAGAGGAGCTTCACTAGAACCATTTCACCTAACAATCCAAATCGGAACTTTGTTGCTACCTACGGAGCTTCTGCCGGAGATGGATTACACCAGCAACTTTAGATCATACTGATTTTCATTAAGTGATTTGTTTACGTCTGAAATTTTCCATAAATTGTTCAGACATAAATTGTCAAGAAAGATGGATTCTCCGCTTTCTTGCGAGTCAATTAATGATTACAAGCAGTGATGAAGTTATTCTTGCTTAAAATAAAAAGAAGAACAGTGCTAAAAAGAATACGGTCATTATCTGGTCAAAAGCAACAAACAAAACTAACTAGCATACCCGCGTGTGAGGCTGACATATAATTTTACATACAATCATCACGTGATGATGAGAGTTTTGTAATGTTTGTTAACGAGCGCTCTGACAAGGTTTTTTTGCATTCATTTTCTGAAATTAATAAGTTAATGTCATTTTGTAGGTGGCCACCTTTGGTGAGATCAATCTGATTTTTACTATATTAAAAAATCAAATTTTCAAATTATATTAAATACGTGCCTGGTTTGAAAGTTTAACATTACCAAATCTGGATATATGTTGCAGGTGCCCTTATCAAAATGACATCGATAATGTTTGCATGTGGGGTTTTTTGTATTTCGAAGTATCCACGAAATGGGGGGGACTTTCTGGGAGTTTTGAAAAGGGCTGCTGGATCTGCAGTATAGTCCTTAAAACCACGAATCTACTGTACGCTCGACTATTTAACCTCTAGCTCACTCAATTTTGTTACTTGTGAACAGTCAAGCCAGGTTAATGTGGTTAAGACTAGTACAGAATCGATCCGTGATGTTTAAGACTTATTGAGGTGGTTTAATACAGTGGTATTCAGGGATGCAATTCTCCTCGGTGCTACCAGGGTGCTTAGTGAAAAGGTACTCCGCACATTGGCAAACGCAAACTCACCCGAGAGCATTTTGTTTTGTTTCCACTCTCTGCTAGAACATCACAAGTTGAGTGACACCAAAGTGTCTGTCGTTTGCACCCTCACCACGCAACAGGCCGGAGCAGCGATGCCAATGTTCCTGATTTTTCAGGATTTTCCAGACTTTTTAGCATTTTGCCTGAATTCCTGACAAGCACAATTTTTTTCCAGAGTTTGATAAAAATTCCTGATTTTTCCTGATTTTCGTAATTTTTATCAATCCAAATTAATTTTAACCGAAATAAATAAACCAATCAAAGTAAGGGAGTTCTGCCAAAGCCTTTACTAGTTGGCTACTCTGGAATGGAATTGTCAAAAATCATCCAATAAAAAATCTCTTCTGACCCACTCTTCTACCAAAACGATACAAGACATCTTAAACTATGCGGTTTACCTTTTAGTTTTTAATATCACTCTCTCGCAGGTCTCAAACAGTTAGTTAAGTTACAACAAAAAAGTTAAGTTAAAAAATCAAAATACAACTCAGCACCAACATTAGATTAGGGCGAATCTGCTTTACAAACAATGGCTGTCGTAGTCTTCATAGTCTTGAACAAAAGGTCACAAATACAAATTAAGCACTCCTTAAGGAAGACGAGCATTGTGTCTATCCACTGATATTTTCAATTTGAAGGAATTGTATTCAACTTCCGTTAAATTAGCAGACAAAGTCAATGTTTACATAAGCAGATTCGCGCTAATCTAATGTTGGAACTGAACTATACCATTTATGAAACTGAAAGAGATAAATATATGTTATGTAAGCTTTTTGGTTTTAAACAAACGGTGTTTTTACTAACATCAGTTTTTTACAGATAAAATGACTAACCTGATTTTATCCTGAATTTTATTTCAAATACTTCCTGACTTTGTAAAAATATACTTGGCAACGCTGGGCCGGAGCGTGTGAGTGATCTCTGAGGAGCACCAAAGAGAGCAGAATAATTTCACCGGGGAGAGTCACCCTGGTGAAAATCTTCATTGTTAGTTTTATACCGCCACACTTGAATTTGAACATTTGTACAATGTTACTGAATTCTTAATGTTCTTCGTCTTCTTTTCGGCGCATCCAAGGATATTGCTGCTTATCGCAATTAGCTGATTGTCAGGCTCTCACAACTTAATGTTCTAGATGCAATTCCACAGTTATTAAAAGCCTTCAAAGCCAATCACCAATGCATGAATTTGTATATTGTGTGGCAAGCACAATGATACTCTTATGCCCAGGGAGGTCGATATTGATTTAAGTCGACTGGACTGGAAATCGAACCCGCCTCCTCCGGATTGGTAGTTCCGTGCCTTTACCGACTAGGCTATCTGAGGCCCATAATTCCTAATGTTCATCTATGATATTCTGAAAGTACAAAAAAGGAACCGGGAGTCGCGAAAAAACTTCGGACTGTACTTTCTTGTTCCCGTTTTCCAACGATTTTTTCTTAATGTATGAATCAAGATTTCACTCACGTTAGTGCGGTGTAGTCCTTTTTCGCTCTTTCAATCTTCGTTGTTCACACTGCAGTGAGTGTATGAACGCTCTCATTAATTCATTATTATGAGAATTAATGAACTGTCAATTCTCTCGCTCTCCCGTGCTGTGTCGAACAATCTCTACTGTGGGGTCAGGAAAAAATCTCCGTAGAGACTGAGTGAGATTCACCAAAGAGAGCAAGAAATGTGCACCCGGGTGATTCTCCCCAGAGAAATTGCAACCCTGGTGGTATTTTAGCAATCTTTTCACCGTAGTAAGTATTAAGATAAAGGTTTGAGATTTTCAAAATGAGTGTACGTGGCTTATGAACAGGCCCTTATTAACTAGTTTATCTAAACCCTAGAAAGTTTGAGCTGTTTAGTGGAATAATGTAATAATGCCGTTTACTTAAGTCGAGTATTAATACACGAAACCAAAGAAGTCTGCACATTGTAGACAAAATACGCATGTCTGTCCAAATAAGCAATAAAGGTAGTTGGAATTGAGTGGACATTACTAATCTCTCTTTTCTTTCTAGTTTGTTCAACTAATAAAAACATTAATATTACAGGTATATTAGAAAGTTTACAAAACAATATATACACATGTAAATCAGTATATTATTTAATATGTTAGAAAATATATCAATGAATGAAATCAATCATGAATAAAAAAATATAAAAAACATATAAATATCAGACAAAAATTCAATATCGGTTATAAAAATTAAAAAAAAAGTCATAAAATAAGAAAAATAACGATGAGATAATAAATAAACAAACGTTCAAATTAATAAATTAGAGTTAAATCATATTAATTCTTCAATTTATGCATTACCATAACTTTAAAAATGAATAAAACGAAGAAAAATATCATGCATAACATATGAATTATTCAATAAATCAATGGATTAATCAAAAAATAACCATAAAAGCTGAAAAAATAAATAATGAATTTATGAAATAAACAAACAAAAAGATATTAATACAGAAGTATATTACTGTATAATTAAATAAACAAATGAAAGAAGCTAAAAAATAATTTATAGATTTATATATATATATATATATATATATATATATATATATATATATATATATATATATATATATATATATATATATAAACTATTTCACATATCTGAATTACAAACATAATAGATGAACAAATAAATAAACAAGAAAATCTAAAAATTAATGAATAACAAAAGTTATAGAATAGTTTCAATGATTAACACATGTGAGTACAGATATCAACATACAAATATATGAAAAAAGTTATTAAATGAAACAATAAATAAATAAAAAGACAAACGAGTTTAAATCAATAAATCAATATATGCAAACATGTTTATTAATGATTAAATTGGAGAGTAATTGAAGAAATAATAAATTTATACATGAATAAATGCATGAAAATATATGTTTATAAATTTAAAAATGAATAAAATTAAAATATTAAGATTAAAATAATAAATTAAAATTTAAAAATTGATGCATAATTTGGAAACAAATATAGTCAAATAATAAACCAATAAAATATGAATGAATTCATAAACATATAAACAAATAAATTATAAAATTCAGGCATAAACAAGGAGAGAGAAATATGAATTTAATTTAAACTAACAAAAAACAAACTTCAAATACATTTTTAATTGAATGAAAAAAAATAATGCAGATAAAAATCTCATTTTTTAATATACCAAAACTTGTTTAATCAAAGTTGAAAATAGATCTTTAAATATATTAATGAATAGGGAAATAAATAAAAAAAATACACAAGAAAGATTAAAAAATAAATAAATCAATAAACAAAAAATCTAACTTTCAGAGACTGAGAAAGAACATATAACAGAGTAAGTTTTGCGATAGACGGGATACCATCCAGGGGGTCAGTAGTTAACTGCCAACTTCAAAAGCTCAGAAGGGCCGTCGGCTAAGCCTTAAGCAACTGGTCATGCAACGGCCACAATCTGTGCTGAGCGATTCATTGGCAATCTTTCAAACAGTTATTTATATTTACTCTAAAGCTACAGAATGAAAAACAAACGTCTTGCAAACACTAGACGATGCGGAAACAGATAGTCAATGACCGTCCCAAAACCATCCAGCTATATTAAATTTTATTAAAGTTTTATGGATGCAGAAATCAATTTGGTTTTATTACAGCACTAAGAGGTGCCAATAGGTTTCATATTTTAGTCAGATTTATGAGAACCTTCACAACTTATTTACACCAATCTTAAAACTCGTGAAATTCGTTTTCGAAATACCATTTTAGGACCCATTCATATTATCTTATTATGATCAGTCGAAAAGGCAATTCAAATCCATATGACCTCCATAGTTTTATAGTAGTCGTTACGAAGACAAATTGGCTTTTTGGCAAAACTTTGATTTTTTCCAATCTTCATATTGAAGTACAAGAAATAATTGAAATGTGGAAATATAAATGCACCAAACTTGAGACAAAATGCAAATGAACTGTAGATCGGACAAATCTCGGCATTCTTTTAGATGACCTTATTGAATTCCATAAATGTTCAGGAAAGTCTTGATTAATTATCGAAAATATTTGTTTTAATTTTATTTTTGTTGTTGTAAACTCATATGGTGTGGAGCATGATACGCCGAAAAAAACTCATTTGGTTTTGGATATTTTGCTACCAAACAAAATTTCCCGCAACACTGGAACTGTTTTCTTTGATATTATTTCTAGACAAAATCGTCAAAAAGTCGAAAGCTACAATTGAAAACAATGACTTGAAACGTAAAATTCCAGGAAATGCCAGGTTGCTAACATCTATATCCACTACCGACGGAAAGTTAATAACTCTTTGTATCCGTTTCTGGTGCTATTTTGTTTGTGGGAACAAGTAGATCTCAGAAAAATACTCTTGAAGTCATTGTTTACAAATGTTACTTTCGACCTTTTGACTATGTTGTCTAGATTTACTGCAAAATAAGTCAGAAGAGCGGAGAATGGAGCAAAGCAGAACAACAAAAACCAACCACGATATCACCGTGGAGTTTGACAGCTGTGGCCATTTAGCCGTATGCTGGTTTTCATGGTAGTCAATAGGTTTTATGAAGATTCTGAAGCGGTCATAATTTCTTTTACTAGAACATTTACAAAATCTTTATGGTCTTATAAGGGTTTTATTAACTTGTTTTCACAACCTTCTATAGAGTGTGACACTTTGTGCTGATTTTGGCTTTAAACAAACATAGAGGAATTATTGGTAGACAAAACAGTTTTGAATGTAGTTTTATCAACAAAGCCGGGAGGAGTGCTACACGGCTGGAATAAAACTAGTACTGTTACTTGGGATTTCAAGCAACAGTGTCCAAGGCAATGTCAGTAATAACTAACGCACATTACATTGACGTTAACCCCTTCAGAAGGACTCGAGAATATCCCAAAACTCGAACGACGCACAACACACGATTCATTATTTCCTTGTCCATTCCCGTCAGTTTATCTGGAATGCCATATTAGTGTCTAATGTTCCATAGCTGATCTCGATCGCTAGTATCGTAGACTGATTATAGATCTATGAAAAGATGATGTGTAGGTACAACACTTATTGTATCGCGGAAATCTGGTTGATGATAGCGTGGACTCCCTTGAATCCTGCCCCACGAAATCCTTTTCAGTTGGTGGTACACGGCGTCATAGACTTTGAGAGGGTAACTTGCAGGCGACGCTCAGCTAATGATTAACCAATAGCTGCAATAGAACACTCTTCCACCCAAATCTTGATAAATACCCAGATCTTTTCCACCTTATTTTAGTAGCTCCCATGATAGTTTATCAACTCCATAAGCTATGTTGTTTTTCGTGAAACCTGAATTTCCTGAAAGGCGTTAAAATGTTCTTCAAAGTACTGCCTTTCCACTTTACTACCACACACACACACACACACACACACACACACACACACACACACACACACACACACACACACACACACACACACACACACACACACACACACATTCGTGATTCCCGTCCACGCCTCTAGCTTACGGCACAAGGTATTTACACGAGCTCTTCAACTTTTCCTACAATTCCAGTGCGTCGTTGAAACGGTACAGTCTCTCTACTGCTTTCCGGTCTCACTCTTCCAATTGGTTTTTCATTCGAAATACCGAGTGTTGAAGGTTCGGACCACTCCACGTTGGCTCCCATCCCAAGCAACAATTTTAGTTTTATGCCAGCCGCATAGCATTCCTCCAGGCTGTGTTGATAAAGCTACATTCAAAACTGGTTTGTCTACCAACACCTCCTATATGCTTTTTCAAAGCCGAAATTTGTACAAGGTGGCCCACACTATAAACTGTTGTGAAAACAAGTTAATAAAACCTTTATAAGAACATAAAGACTTTTAAAATGTTCCAGTGAAAGATGTTATGACCACTTGAGAACCTTCATAAAACCTATTGGCTGCCATGCAAACCAGCATACGGCCAAATGGCCACAGTTGTTAAACTTCATTGTGATATCGTAACGGGTGGCAACTAAAATTTTGGAATTTCTTTCTCAAGCTGTCAAAAAAAGACAAACATAGTTGAAGAAGATCTGATTTATTCAAATAAAAGATACATTGTCCATTGTTGAAAAAAGATTAGTGACCATTTGAAAACGGTCCGTAATCGGATGTTCGGCGAAGCTTCCGTTTGATGTCGGAACAAGAGCGTTGTACGGCCTCCATGTCAACTTTGCGAATGCATCTCTTGATTCTACCAATCAACTGTTTGCAATTCGTGGCTCTCCAGTTATTTTTGTACACCAAGGAACTCAAAACCCCGAAGAAATCTTCGATTGGGCGACACTGAGGCAGATTTGTCGGGTTGTGGTTTCTGGGTACAAATGGGATCGAATGGGTATTCAGAAACGATTGTGTTTTTATGGCGTAATGCGATGACGCTTTATCCGGCCAAAACACGTATTGTCCATCAGCATGATGTTTTTGTAGAAACGGGATCAAAATTTTCATCAAACACGAAGGCACGAGAAAGAGAACGAAGTCCTTTTGCGTCCATAATTTTGGCTGGTTTTCCACTACCTTGCTTGCGAGCAGTTGTTGGGGATCTTAGGATATGGTAAACAGTCGAAGTCGCAACGTTTTCGCTTTTAAAATGTTGTACCGTATACGTTTTGCCGAGATTTCTGTGCAGTTCGTAGAACTGTACAACGCGCTCGCGAAATACTTCTTGTTTCGACGGCATTTTGAGCAAAACTGAGCAAGCATAAACAAAACAGAGAGAAGAGAAATAGAGCTAACGCATACACACTCTTATTTCTCTCTGAGCTCGTTTGTTGTTGAGCATAGAGGCATCGAAAAAAATCTAAAATTTTAATTGCCACCCGTTAGTTGGTTTTTGTTGCTCTGCTTTGTTCGATTCTCTGCTCTTCTGATTCATTTAGCAGTAAATTATATCTTGTGAAAAAGTCCAAGTGTTGCGGGAAATTTTGTTTGATAGCTAAATATCCAAAACATATTGAGTTTTTTCACAACGTATCATGCTCCAAATCATATACGCCTCGGAAATTATGCAAGTATACAACTACAAAAACCAAATTTAAACAATAATGTGCGATAAATTAATCATAAATTTCCTGAAAATTTATGGAATTTATTGGGTTATCTAAGAGAATGCCAAAATCGGTCTTCGATCAACAGTTCATTTGCATTACATTTGATATTTGGTGCATTTATTTTTCCACATTTAAATTATTTCTTATATTTCAATATGGCGATTAGAAAAAATCACTGTTTTTCCAAACAGCCAACTTATCTTCGCAATGACTACTATAAAACTATTTGATCATTTGGTGACTTCCCTCAATGTCAATTTGCCGTTGAACGCATTTACTGGAGGCAAAATGGTTCTAAAATACTTTTTAAACTGACCATAATTAGATAATACAAATGAGTTCTAAAACGACGTTTCAAAACAGAATTTTACGAGTTCATAAAGTCACAATAAAACCTTCGATAGGAGTAAAAGGAATCTGAGAAAACAAGGTTTTAAGATCTTTGTAAACAAGCTGTGTAGGTTCTCATAAGCCTGACTAAAATATGAAACCTATTGGAACCTCTTGGTACCTTAATAAAACCAAATTGATTTCTAGTTACTTTCATAAAACCTTATTAAAACTTAGAGAAGCTGGATGGTTTTGGCGATGTTACTCGGGACGCGATGCTGCAAAATTATCGATCTTGCTGCATACTTCTTCTCAACTAACTGATTCAATTTATCATTCCATCAGTCATCTGAGCTAAGAAGAGGTCGACCTTAAAAGCCATTTCACCAACTGGGAACTCTTTTTTTTTTGTAGCTTCTAGCAACTTCAAGGACTAGTTGCGTCGACTGGACAATGTTGCAGAGCATACAGACCAAACTTCAAATAATATTTTCCTTGAAAGACGGCGGCCATGAGTGTTCTTAAAATGCTGGATATTTGCTATTAGCTGCAGTGAAGCCGTATGAGAAAGAAGCCAGGAAGAAGGAGGAAATGTTGTCTCGCGTGATAAAATAACTATTGGCTTGCATCTATGAACACATTTTCTGGATTAAATAGTCCATTGCAATCAACAGCACAAATGGTGGAAGCTCCTTTCAGTTTGAACAGCTCATACCTTGTCCATTTCTTCTTAGCAAATCAATTTAGCATACTGCAAATCGATTATATTAAACTATTACTACCATTATAACAACCGCAATCTCGAGGCCTACCCTCACAGTAAGAAGTATCATCTACCTGCTCCATTGCATTTCCCCTCATGCATCCGGGTTGGAATATCTTTGCCCTGGCTAATGACTGCCATAGTGTACCTGCATAGTATGCATTCTATTTCCGCACCAACATACCGTACCGTTGCATTTGGTTTTTAAACGAGAGTGCTCAGGTTCCTGCTCCGGTCGGGAGCCCTATGGATTTGCAATTATCTTAATTGATTAGTATGAACCTACTTGCAAGAGAGTTTAATCGACTGCTACTTCCGAGGATAGCGCTTCCGATGGCACTGTTTGATAGTCTTAGTCCTCGAAAATGATGAGTTTTTGTAGAAATATTGTTGTTTACGAAAAATAAGGTTGTCATTTTCTTTCGAAATATTTCACTGTGCCAAAACACCAAGATTGTTCAACACAAAGTTTCGAATCACCTCTCCCCTCGCCAGAACAACAGTCATCTCTAATCGACTACACCGCAATAATAACCCTTTCATTCCAGCATAATACACACACAGTCCAGTGTATTGTGAAGAGGATCCCCGAGGGAGGAAACTCTCCTATGGATGTTCCGAGGCGAAGAAACGCGCCAAGCTGCAGTGAGTGTTAATTGAGCGTATAAGTACTATTCAGTCAGCTGGCTTAATTTAAATATCTCACCCAAGCGGACACGATATGCCTGTCTAAGCATTTTCAATATCCATCATAACGTTATTGTCTCGGAGTCGATTCATCCGACCCGCCAGGAACAACAATACACATTTCCAATGCGCATCGGACAGCCATGTAGGCAAAATTGAAACAATGAGCCAAACAGCCAACGCTTCTCATATGATATGTGCCATGCTCCATAATACGAACCTCCCAAAACAATAACCGATAATTATGGCTCATTAGAGAAACGATCTTGTTCGCCCCACTGGCTAGGAGCGGAGCCAACAATGCTTCGAAAAAAAAAAACTAAAACACTCCCGGCGTCCGGAAACTTGACTTTATCATAAACCAATAACTAATTGCATTTTGTTTTCACTCACGGCTCCGCTTTGATCCAGAATGATTTCTCCGATGCCTTGATTTTTTTTTATTTTTTGTTTCTCTTTAGCATTTTTACCCTATCAGTTTGCTCATTGGCCTGTTCCTGTTCCTTCCTGACCTCGCTGGTGGTGAGTCTGTCCGGTGCCGAAATTATTGTTTGGCAGCATCAACTCCATCACCAGCTTCCCATAGCTCACACACGTGTGATTTATACGGGCCTGAAACTTTTCTTTTGATGTACCCGAAACAGGCTGGGGCTCGGGTACAGTTTGTTCTTACTTGTATAGGAGCAACGTACAGAATTTTATGGCAGTTTGTGACCAACTTTTCGCTCCATGCCGAGGCTGAAACAGAACGGATGCCCAGAACCTGCCAAATATTCCGACCCCATAATAGTCCATGTGCTGCTGTTTATTACGAAGCTTCCATTTGGGAGCCATAGTAACCCAATTAAAGGAAAAGTTTCCAACTGCTTGGCAACCGAAACCAGGACGCCATACAGGTGAATTGAATTGACAGTAGGGGAGCCTGGAGAAGGTTGAGCAACGATGTGATTGTTTTTTTTTTTCTTGCTCGATAGGGAGAGTGCAAAGGCTGCTTGGAAATTTGACTTTCCTTCCGAAGCCGGGAGGAACAAATATTGTTTATCAATATCAATCACCATTGCACACTGGGCCAGAATGAAAAATTAGCAGGAATAAATTATTTTCACTATGAAGATGCGACTTTAGAACAAATATGTCTTTGGCAAAGTTGTAGCTTATAATTAGGGCTTTAATTTGACATCAGTTTCAGTTAGGGTGGTCATTGAATATATTGAAATAAAAATTCTATCTTTCACATTTCTTGACATAACGCAATACCATGTTCGACAAAGTTGTTGCTTATTAAATTTAAAGCAACTTTGCTGCAGAAACCATTGTCGTAGGACTTTTGTGTCATTAGTTATGATCATTTTTATGCTTAAGAGTAGGGTGGCCCTGAAAAAACTAGTATTTTCGCTTACTTTTTCATTTTAAGTTGATCGAAAACGGTGTTTTGGGCAAATTTTTAGAACTCAATTAAACACACACTTTGATGAAGAAAAAACGTAATTTCATTCATCTGTTCAAAATATATCGTGGTTTTAGTCCAAAAATTACGATTTTTTCAAATTACATTATTTTTGAAAGGGGGAAAAACGGGGATACAAATGCGATTGCATATGAATAGTAAAGATAAGAGGCCTCTTTTGTATATAAATACTCAGGTGATTTTAGAAGAATTTGGAGTTGAATGATACTATGAATGTATGTCCTTTTTAAAACAAATATCTTGATTTTTTCATAAATGTTGATGGCAATGTCGAATAAATCACAATATTTCAATAAAGAACTAATATTTGCAATGAGCTCATTTTGATAATAAATATACATGCCAAAAACGTACCAAAATTATAATTATAATAAGTAGCGTCTCGTCCATATGTGCACCTCGTGCACTGCACAGTCTAAAATTGTGTATTTCATGTATTATCAAATTCATCGATATCTTTTGAACAAATGTATGAAATTACGTTTATTCTTCATCAAAGTGTGTGTTTAATTGAGATCAAAAATTTGCCCTAAACACCGTTTTCGTTCAACTTAAAATGAAAAAGTCAGGCGAAAATACTAGTTTTTTCAGGGCCACCCTACTCTTAAGCGTAAAAATGATCATAACTAATGACACAAAAGACCTACGACAATGGTTTTTGCAGCAAAGTTGCTTTAAATTTAATAAGCAACAACTTTGTCGAACATGGTATTGCGTTATGTCAAGAAATGTGAAAGATAGAATTTTTATTTCAATATATTCAATGACCACCCTAACTGAAACTGATGTCAAATTAAAGCCCTAATTATAAGCTACAACTTTGCCAAAGACATATTTGTTCTAAAGTCGCATCTTCATAGTGAAAATAATTTATTCCTGCTAATTTTTCATTCTGGCCCAGTGTGCATTGCTCAAAGGACTGAACACATATCATGCTAAACAATGCATTAGGTCCTAAGTAATATTGGGAGACTCTCTTTGTTGACTTTCTCTTTGCATTCCAACGGCGGATTAGGGATCCAATACGTCGAAAACATCAGCATGATATATGTGTATGTGTGTGCGTTACATATAATGTGATATCGCTTTCTAAGTTGTTTTTCAACCGATTTCCGCTTTGTTGAAAGTATATAATAGCTCCAACATTCCTATAGAATGCTCTTGACTATTTTTGACGTAGGACTACGTGTTTGTTTTCTACCTCAAATCAAATCAAATGGCGAAAACCAAAAAACCAGTAATTTAACACTTTACATCATTTTTTTGCATTTCAGGATCAACCAAATCGATATCATTTATAATAGATACGAATGATTGTAGTATTTTTCATTTACATAAATATATACACTTTTATATAAATATTTCATAGGAACGGGAGGGACCATCAGGGCACCCGATTGAAGCTCTCAGGACGAGGAGAATGGAAATGCCAACTCCCCATTGCTAACAGTTTGTGAATAGAGGGCGGGCTATTCTCCCCGCCCATTGGGGCATCCTCATGTTAGATGACATCTGCTCTTCTAGCCTTCTTTCGCAGCTTTCCTTTCATCAAAGCCCAAAATTTCTCAATGGAAGCACGATGAAGAAAGCTACGAAAAGAAAACTGGCTGAATCGAGATCTTAATGGGCGAGGAGATAACCCGCCCTGACTAGGCTGTGCAATGAGTTAACGACATTTCAGGCTTTGATAGTCCCTCCATTTCTATGAAATGAAGTGTATATATTTATGTAAATGAAAATGCAATCATTCGTATCTCATCTAAATGATATCGTTTTAGTTGATCCTGAAACAAAAATGATGTAAGTGACAAATTACTGGTTTTGGTTTTCGCATTTATTTGATTTAGTAGAAAACAAACACGTAGTCCTACGTCAAAATAGTCAAGCATTCTATAGGAATGTTAGACTAATATACTTTCAGCAAGCGAAATCAGTTAAAATGGCAAGCGATATCCATTATAATATGTAACGCACATGCATATGTCGTAGCTGATATTTCGTATGTGGATCACCGTTGGAGATGAAGAAGTCAACAGAGAGTCTCCCAATGACTGCCAGGACTAATACGTATTCTTATGATAAGTCACTTTGAGCAATGCACACTGGGCCAGAATGAAAAATTAGCAGGAATAAATTATTTTCACTAGCAGGAATTAAACTTTAGAACAAATATGTCTTTAACAAAAGTTGTAACTATAATTAGGGCTTTAATTTGACATCAGTTTCAATTTAGAATTGGTCATTGAATATATTGAAATAAAAATTCTATCTTTCACATTTCTTGACATAACGCAATACCATGTTCGATAAAGTTATTGCTTATTAAAATTCAAAACAACTTTGCTGCAAAACCATTGTCGTAGGTCTTGCTGTCGTCGTTATGATCATTTTACGCTTAGGTAGGGTAGCCCTGAAAAAACTAGATTTCATATTTTTTCATTTTAAGTTAGACAGAAGCAGTGTTTTAGATAAATTTTAGAACTCAGTTAAACACACTTTGATGAAGAATAAACGTAATTTCATACATTTGTTCAAAAGATATCGATGGAGATGATATAATGCAATTTTTAGACTGCAGTACCTGGATTCAAATATGGACGGGCCTCCTTTATCGTTCTCATTTTGGTACGTTTTTGGCATATATTGTGTCAAATGAGAAGCTCGTACAAATATTAGATCTTTATTGAAATGTGTATTTATTCGACATTATATCAAGAGCTATGAAAAAATCAAGATATATTTTAAAAGGAACATACGATAAATATCATTCAACTCCAAATTCTGCCAAAATCACACCAATCAAATATTGCTATACGAGAGACATCTTATCTTTACTATTCGTACTGTCGCCTATATCGTTTCAAAATATGATTTGAAATCATGAATTTGAATATACCGCGATATGACACGAACAGATGGAATGAAGTACGTTTTCTTCATCCAAGTATGTGTTTAATTAGTTCGCCATTCAGCAAAATGAAAAGTTAGTGAAGCTAGTTTCAGGCCGCACCTTCTTAAGCATGAAATGATCATGGCCTATGCAAAATCTACGGCAATGGTTTCTGCAGCAAAGTGACCTTCATTTAATGAAACCTTTGTTGAACATGGTATGATTATTTCAGAATGTGAATCAAATTTTATTTCAGCCTTATTCAATGACCCACTAACAGGCAATGTCAGAATAAAGCCTAATTAAAACACAGCTTTGCCAGTGTTGTTCTAAGTGCTGTCTTCATAGTGAAGCTATTCACCTTCTTCATTCTGTATAAATGTGATTGATGAACCCGATAGGCAATATTTGTTCTCCCTCGTGGAGAAATTATAACACACTCTCCTATCGAGCAGAAAAAAGACAATCCTCAGTCTCAACTACTCAGGCTCAGTTCAATTGCTGTAATAATGCTGAACTGTTGCCAATGATTGAGCTTTTCCTTTGGGTGGGTTATGACTCCCAGAGAAATAAACCAATGTGGCAGCACATGGGGTCAGGTATTTGGCAGTTCTGGGCGGCATCCATTCAGTGCCAGCCTGTGTATGGAAACTGAAAGTGGTCACAAACTACCATAAATTCTGTACGTGCTCTAGTAAGTGGAAGCACTGCTGCCCGGCCACATCCTGTTTCGTACCATCAGAAAGTTTCGAAGACCGTATAAATCACGCGTGTAATGTATGGGCTGGTGATGGGTGATGCTGCCAAACAATTTCGGCGCCAACAATTCACCGCCAGCAGGTAGGAACAGGCCAGTAATTTAGGCTGACAGAGGGCAAAATGCTGAAAGACAAAGATAAAAGGTATTGGGCATCGAAATCATTCTGGTAAAGCAATAAATTGCATGATGAAACAAGATACAGTGGTGTGGTATGATAAGTGTTTCAGAGTGTTTTAGTTTAATTTTTCGAGCCATTGTTGACTCATCTAGCCAGTAGGCAGTAAGTCTTCTCTAATGGTATAATTATCAGTTATTATTTTGGGAAGGTTCGATGGAGCATGGCACATATCATATGAAGAAGCGTCGGCTGTTTAGCTCATTGTTTCAATTTGCCTACGTAACGTGCTTTGAATGTGTATTATTTCTGGCGGAGTCAATGAACAATAACGATTGTGATGGATATTGAAATCTTAGACAGGCATATCGTGTCCTTTAGATGAGATATTTAAATTAAACCAGCTGACTAATAGTAACGCTAATTAACACTCGCTGCAGCAACTGCCTTCTCGCCTCGGTATCCATGGAAAGTTTCCTCCTCGAGATCCTACGCTGGATTCAATATATTGTAACAATAACGGAATGAAGGAGTTGTAATGCGGTGTATCGGTAAAGTTGACTATTTGTTCTGGCAGTGATTCAGCTGTGTTGGAACAATCTTGTTTAACTGCAGTAATATTTCGAACGAAAATGACAACCTCATGGCCGAAACAATGAAGTATTTGTCTATAATTGTTGATGAAGTCGCAAAGTATTTCACAGAAATCATTGTGCACTACTATGATTAGTCGTAATAAACCATGGCTATCGAACCTTCTGAAGCGTATCGAGTAGCTGATCGATAAACTCTCTTTGAAACAAGGTTCATACTAATCAGTGGAATGAGTGCCGTCCATACTCCCGACAGGCATTCATTCATTTAAAAACCAGATGCAACATTGCAATGATCAGAAATGAATGCATACTATGCAGGTACCTATGGCAGTCGTAGCCGGGGCAAGCTGAAACCCTAAGATACGGGGCGGAGTACGTTAGTGGATGAAACTCTTTACGCAGTCGGATTACTGATTTGCAATGATAATTGTAATAGTTTAATCGATTTGCAGTATGTAAATTGTTGCTAAAGAAGAGAGACAGGTATGAGCTGTTCAAACTGAAGAGGCTTCCACCATTTATTGATACAATGGACTATTTGAATCAGATGTGTTCATACTAGTAATGAATATTTTATCGCGAGACAACATTTCCTCCTCTTCTGGCTTCTTTTATATGCGGCTTCACTGCAGCAATAGCAATCTTGTGACACAAATTGACACTCCGTAACCTCATCTTTCAGGAAGTATTGACTGATTTGAATCTGTATGCTCTGCAACGTGTCAGTCGACGCAACTAAGTCATGAGGGTGCTTCGGCTACAAAGAGGATTCCAGTGAAGCTTTGGAATAATAGCCCAGCTCAGTTAACGATGGAATGATAAATTGAATCAGTGGATTGAAGAGTATGCAGCGGGATCGATGGATTTGCGTATCGCGTCCCAGTAACATCGCCAAGGCATCATCAGCTGCTAAGTTTTAATGAAGTTTTATGAAGCCGCTAGAAATCAGTTTTTTGATATGTGCCAGGAAGGTGTAATGGGATTTCATATTTTAGTCAGGAGCCTGAACCTGCGCAGCTTTGTTTACATTTGGCGATCTTAAGGCCTGATTTTCTCGGATTCCTTTATGAGATTTATCAAGGTTTTATTTGACTTTATGAACTCGTGAATTCTGTTTTGGAAACTTGCCGATTTAGAGAACTCATTTTGTGATGTATTATGGTCAGTTTAAAGTATTTTAGAACAATTTTGCCTCCTACATTCAACGGCAGAGGAAGTCACTGGAAATGATCAAATGGTTACATAGTAGTCATTGCGAATAAGTTGTGTTTGGAAAGACGATGATTTTCTGTCACCATGTGTATGGTGAAATCAATTTAAATGAGCAAATAAATGCGCAAATATCAAATGTCATGCAAATGACTGATCGAATATTTAACATTCTCTTAGATAACCCAGTAAAGTCCATCATTTCAGAAGTATGAATATTTATCACTTTATTATTATTTGGTTTTGTATGCTGCATAATTTCAGTAATATATATGATTTGAATGATACATTATGAAAAGGCTCAATTTTGGACCCCAACTATCAAACAAGATTTCCGCAACCTTGGACCTTTTCTGAATATAATTACTGCTAAATAGTCGGAAGGCAGAGTCAAGCGGAGCAACCCAAAGGCCGGCAACGGATGACGAATTAAATTTTGGAATTTTTCGTGCCTCTATGCTCGGCAACAAACGAGCTCAGGAAAGGAAATGAGTGTGTCGCGTTAGCCTCTTTTTCTCTTCTCTGTTTTGTTTATGTACTCAGTTTTGCTCAGAATGCCGTCAGAACAAATTTCCTTGTGCCGTTCAATACAGTTACGGGCTGCTGAAAATCGCAAAACGTATGCAACAACATTTTAAAAACGAAATGTGCGATATTTATTTACCATATCTAAGTTTGGCAATATAAATCAGCTAGATGAGTGAAGGCCAGTATAATTAATGGACATCTTAGACTCGTTCTAACGCTCGTGCCTTCGTGTTTGATAATTTTGATCATTCCCCAAAACATCGGCTGATGGACAACCGTATTTTGGCCAGATAAACGTCATCTACGCCATGAAACACAGTCGTTTCTGGGCTCATTCGATGCATTGCTGCCAGAGCCACGGCCCGGCAAATCTGCTCGCAATCGGAACAACTCGGGTTTAAACAGTGTAACGGAGGCAGTGCAGGCTGATTTGGTAGAATCAGGATGCATTCTGAAATTGACAACGCTCCTGTTCCGACATCAAACCGGAAGCTTCGCCGAGCTTATCCGATTGCCGTTTCAAATGATCATAATCTTTTTTCGAGCAAATGTATCTTTATTTGAATAAATCAGATCTTCTTCAACTATGTTTGTCTTTTGACAGCAGAAAATTCCATTTTAGTTGCCGCCGTTACAATGAAGTTAACAACTGTGGCCATTTAACCGTATGCTGAACTACGCGTAATATGTTTTATGAAACTCAAGTGGTCATAACATCTTTCACTGGAACATTTTAAAGTCTTTATGTTCTTATAGGTTTTATTAACTTGTTTTGCAACAGTTATAATTAGACTTTAATACCGACTGAAAAACTATAGAAATTGTGTTTTAAACGTGAGCCTCGCCAGCACATCAGCAGCCTGGAGAATACTATGCGGCAATATAAAACTAAATTATTTGGGAATAACGTAGGTAATCCAGGCCTTCAGCCTCGATATTTCAGATGAAAAACCCAGTGAAAATTGAGACAGAGAAGCAATGAAGACTGCTGCCATTTCAACGATACGCTAATTGTAGGAAAGATTGGCTCGATATATACCTTGTGCTTAGAAGGCAGCGTTTAATCACAGACCTGTGAAATGTAATGTGTAATGTAATGTAATGTATGTGTGTAATGTGGTAATGTAAACCAATGTGTAATGTAATGTATTATATTAATAATGAAAGTGGAAGACATTACTGAAGAACATTTAACGCTCAGAAGTCACGAGACAGCATAACTATGGGATTGATAAACTATGGGAGCTATAAGGTGGAGAAGATCTGGAGTGACTATCAGATTTGGAATGGAAGTGTTCTGTGCAGCTGTGTGTAATCATGGCGAGCGTCTGCAGATGTCACTCTCCAGGGTCTATGACGCCATTAATACCACCAGCTGAAAGGATTTCGTGGGGCCATGGGGAGTCCGCATACCATCATTGAAGATAGTAATGAGTGTGTGTTATAAGCGTCGTTCGAATTTTTGGGATATTCTCGAATCCTTCTGAGGGTTAACGTCAGTAAATGAGCGTAGTGCTGACATTGCCTTGAACACTGTTTGCTTGAAATCTGAAATGGCAATACTAGTTTTATTCAGCCGTCAGCACTCCTCCCGGCACATTGATAAAACCCATTCCAAAACTGTTTATCTACCAATAATTCACCATGTTTGTTGAAGCCAAATCGCGCAAAGTGTCACACTCACCTCAGAGGTTGTGAAACAAGTTAATGGAAACCGCTAATAAGACCATGGAATTTTGTAAATATTCTAGTGAAAAGAAGTATGACCGCTCAAGTATCTTCATAAAACTATTGACCATGAAAACCAGCATGCAGCAAATGGCCACGGCTGTCCGCATTATCGTGGTAATTTTTGCTCTCCCTTCTTCTGATTTATTTTGCAGCTCTAAACGAAAATAGTCAAGGTCAGTAACATTTGTAAATGTGACACAAGTATTTTTCTGAGATCTACTGTTCCCGCAAGCAAAATGGCATAAACACGAGAGTTATTCTTTCCGTCGTAGTGAACAGATATTGTAACAGCATTTCCTCTTTTTACGTTTCCAGTGATCATTGTTTTCTGTTACTTTCGACCTTTGACATTTTAATCTAGAAATAACTCGAAAGAGGATTCCAGTATTGCGAGAGAACAGCTGTAAAATATCAAAACAAAATAGTTTCCTCGGCGTATGCTCCACCATATAGTTACAACAACAAAAATAAAATTTTAAACAAATATCGATAATTAATCAGAACTTTCTAATTTATGGAATTCAATAAAGTCATCTAAAATGCCGGGTATCGAATCTACGTTCATTTGCGACCTCTTAATTTGGTACTATATTTCACATTTGGAATGACTCTTGTAGCTTCAATGAAGATTGGAAAATCGAGTTTTGCCCAAAGCCAGGTTGTCTTCGTAACGTACTACTATAAAACTATGGAGTCGCTATGAATTTGAATTACTTTCGGCTGATCATAATGGAATGTATGAATGGAGTCCTAAAATAATTTCAGCGGAACTCACAGTTTTAAGATTGGTGTAAATAAATTGTGAAGATTCTCATATCTGACTAAAATATGGGAGCTATTAACACCTCTTAGTGCTGTAATAAAATAGATTATTCCTGCATCCACATAAAACTTTGTAAATTTATTATAGCTGGATAGTTTTAAATTTGTCGTGCTATCTATTTCCGCATCGTCCCAATGTTGCAAGACGTTCGTTATTCATTCTGCTTGGCACTAGGAAATGAAATATAATTAACTGTTGAAAAATTGCCAATAGTCATCAACTGGAATATTGCATTGACAATTGCAAGTAGCCGTAATATCTACGAGATTGGCAGTGTAAATAGACAATCTATCGCAAACTTATATGACACATCTTTCTCAATCTCTGAGACAAATTTTTGTTTATTGATTTATTTATTTTAATCTTTCTTGTGTATTTCTTTTATTTTATTTCTATTCGACTATATTTAAAGATCACAATTTTCAACTTTGAATAAACAGGGCCTGTGTATTAAGAATGAGATTTTATCTGCATTATTTTCATTCAATTGAAAATGTATTGTGACACATTAGTTTAAATTAAATTCATATTTCTCTCTCCTTTATTTATGCCTGAAGATTTTATAATTTATTTGTTTATATATTTATGAATTCATTTATATTTTGACAGTTTATTATTTGATATATTTGTTTCCATTATGCATCAATTTTAAATTTTAATTTATTATTTTAATCTTAATATTTTAATTTTATTCATTTAAATTTATAAACATATATTTTCATGCATTTATTCATGTATAAATTTATTATTTCTTCAATTATACTCAATTTAATCATTAATAAACATGTTACTATTGATTTAAACTCGTTATCTATTTATTTATTGTTTCATTTAATAACTTTTCATATATTTATGATATCTATGCTCACATGTGTTAATCATTGAAACTATTCTATAATACATTCATTAATTTAGATTTTCTTGACTAATGACTGTTCATCTATTATGTTTATGAATTCAGATATGAAATTAGTTTGTATATATATATATATATATATATAGCATATATATATATATATATATATATATATGTATGTATATATATATATAAATCTGTGGGTATTTTGGCACAACAATTTTGAAATTTAATTATGCAGTAATATACTTCTGTATTAATATCTTTTTTGTTTGTTTATTTCATGTAATATAAAC